>CAUYQV010014383.1:0-14542 GCA_963574575.1 Galagoides demidoff | reverse complement strand
GCCCTTTTATGAAACTAATCTATAGCTCTTAAGCAAAAGATACAACTTAATTCTAACCCAAAAATATGGGGAGGGGGTGGGGAAGGGGAGGGGAGAAGGGTGGATGGGCCATGGGAGGGTGATGGGAAAGATTACCTATATATCTGTCTAACAAGGGTACAGGTGAACTTTTCTAGAACTAGAATGTGAATGTGTTGAACCAAATGATATGAAAGTTATGTTAACCAGCTTGATGAAGATGTTTCAAATTGTATATGAAACAGCACAATGTACCCCATGTTGGCATCAATGTACACAGAAACCAATTAATAAAAAAAAAAATAATAATAATAATAATAATAATAATAATAAAAAGAAAGCTTTCACTATGTTCAGTGAGTCTAACACATGAACTGAATAACAAGAGGCCTCAACCAGTAATGAGTAAGCCCCAGTTAATCCAAACCCAGTTGGGGAAGTAGAACGTGAAACACCTAATTAACACATTTTTCAGGCCTCTGTCCATGTTTCTAGTCTCTTGTCACCACATCCTAACATTCGTCCCCTCTGTTCTCACCAAAACAGTCACAGCTTAGACCTCACAGCATCACACCTCTTCATTTCCTCATAGTTCCTCTGCAGGGAATGCTCTTTCCCCTTTCTCTGAGATTGCGGGGTCCTACTAGTCCTTGCACAAACTCCTATTTTAGCCTTTACACACAATTTCCCTGGGTTATGCCCATGTCTGTCTTCCCTGGTGAAGAGAGCCTCCCAGGTGGAAGACCTTCTTCCTACCTTGGCCCCACATGGTGGCCTATCTCTTCAAAGCCATTTAGGGTTTAAGTAAAGGAGTAATACCAGGTAATAGAATTTTGTTAATTTGAGACCTTGATTTCAGAATTAATCCTAGGAGAGAGGAACTAATTTTCCTTAGCAAACCTCTCAATGGGCTATTTTTGCTGGGAAAGGTGGATTTAGGAGTAGTTAAATGAGATGACTAAATGACTCTGCATTTGAGAAAGCAAAAATTGATTGGGATGGAATAAATGGCAAGAAGAAGAGATAAGGCAAGAGAGAGGCTGGCCAACTCCCCAGTGGGACGCTGGATAGTAAGTAAAGAAGATAATTAGTACAATTAAATGGGCATGTAGGACTTCTCGAATACTATATACTATAGAATACTATACATTCTACTTGCTTACATTACTCTCAGTACAATGACCATTTAACTAGTGAAAATTATTTTCTTTAATCATCTAGAATGTCTGGAAATGTCATAAAGGTCTGTAGCAAGGAGAGAAATATACATTCAGGAAACTCTATTAAATTTAAGTCAGAGGAGTAAGAGTCTGTAGCATCAAAACCATGATCTGCTTCTGCCCCCAACCCCCACCTCTGTGGGTGGATTGGATCCATACACAAGGGATGTGTGTCCAAGAAGATGGGACTATCCCCACTCCCTGCTCCCAGTCTAAGACTATGGCTTCAGGATCAGGGTGCTGGTGTCTGTCAAAAACTCACTAGTGAATTGCATAAGCTCTGTTCCCAGTGGGCACAGTGGAGGGAATGGGACTTCCTTCCCTGACCCAAGTTGTACTTTTGGACAGAAGCTCTATCTCAGCAATGGTAGGTCAAGAATATTAGTGAGCACTTTGAAGGAGCTAGTGATTCCATGATACCAGGAGCAACAAATACAATGGAAATGAAGCAGAATTTAGGGAAAGAAATAGCTGAGAAGAACTCCCTGGAGGTCACAGCTAACCCTGGAGCTTAGAGAGCCTGTGTGGCACCGAGAGACTGCACCCACTCAGAGCACTAAGCACGAGATGGAGGGTAAGCATGAGAGCATTCCCTAAGCTGCACATAGATGCAACAGCAATCCCAGGAGACCTGTTAGTTCAAGAGGCTTCATGGGCACGTGTGACTATACGATGAACAGTAAGCTGATCTGCAGGCTATGCCTTGGAAGGCAGTTTAAAATAAAATCAGACTTATTCCTAATTATCTGGAAAACTGTAAGCATGGTCAATACTGCACCTTTTCAGTGGTAACTAGAGAGTAAACTTCCAAGCTACTGGTCCCTGGTGAAATAAGGGGTAAAAAACTACAAAATCCTGAAACAACAAAAGCTGTCCCCGAAGCCATACACATACCCAATGATAAAGGATGAAATTCTAACTGGCACTGGCTAAGGAGCTGGAGCACAACCTTTGACTGGTAAGTGGCTTGTGCTGACTCAGGCCCTACCCCTGTGTAGCTGGATAAAAGGATAAAAGACAAGGACGCGAAGAGAAAAATCTAAGAGGGACACCAGAGCCTTCACACTGCCAGGGAAATAGATGTCATGGAACTAGCTCAGCCAACAAACAACAAAATCAAGTCCTATGAGGGTGGGGTAGAGTCAGTACACATATTTGCCACACTATAGAGTCTAAAGTCTAAAATTGTCTCTATTTCAACATAAAAATTGTAAGACATGCAAAGAAACAGGAAAGTAAGCCATACCCAAGGGTAAAAAAACCAAGCCAAAGAAATTACCTTAGAAGCAATTGAGATGTCAGACTTAACAGGTGAAGACTTCAAAGCAGCTATGACAAATATATTCAAATAATTTAAGGAGAGCCTGAATTTTAAGAAAAAAAAAAAAGAAAGGTTTAGACCCTCATATTTATCTGAATTTTTTTAAAAATAAGATATGTTCACAATGATTCATCAAATAGAGAATATTAATAAAAGGTAAAAATTATACAAAGAATCAAATGGAAATTCTGCAGTTGAAAAGTACAACACTAAAATAAAAAAAAATCACAAAAAGAGTGTGTATTAGTTTGCTAGGGGTTGCATGACAAGATACCGCCAACTGGGCCAGTTACACAAGAGAGATTTATTTTCTGACAGTTCTGGAGGCTGGAGGGTCTACATCCAGGTGGCAGTATTCTTGTTTCCTACTGAGGGAGAAATGTGTCCCATGCCTCTCTCCTCAATCTGGTGATTCTCTGGCAGTCTTGGGGTTCCTTGACTTTTCCTCTGTCCTTATCCTCACATGGCACTCCCATTGAGTGTGTGTGTCTGTGTCCAAATGCCCCCTTCTATAAAGGCACCTGTCATGTTGGATTAGAGCCCCACCTTACACCAACATAACCTCGTTTTAACAAGTTACATCTGCAAAAGCCCTACTGTCAAATAAGGTCACACACATTCCATGGTACAGGGGGTCAGACTTTAACATATAAATTTTGGAGATGCTCCAAGTCAGCCCAGAATGCAATGCAAAAGTTGATTTGAACTGATGGAAGATGGAATCTGCAAGCTTGAAGATAAATTAATGGAGATTATTAAATCTGAAGCAAGAGATGAAATGGAAGCTGGATCATAAGACAAAAGATCATAAAGAAGTTTGGAGATAAACTGGAAGATAGACCAATAGACATTAGGAAACTTCTGAAGAGTAGAGAGAAACAATAATTAAGAAAAATGAACAGAGCTTCAGAGATATGTGGGGCACCATTAAGCACCCCAATGTCTGCATAACAGATGGAGGGGAGAGAAAGAATATCTTCAAAGAAATAATCGCTAAAAACTAATTGGGGTTGGAGGATTAAAGTAGGGAGGAAGAACGCATAATAGATGGGAGGCAGGAAAATAGATGGAGTAGAAAATGTTTCACAGCAGCAATCTCCATTCAATTTTAATTTCCATGATACGCCATGCTTTGTGATTCCATCGCTATGTTAGCTAACTCTTCAGCAAAAGTCCACAACACACAACAGCCATATGGGATGATTGTTGGGTGAAAACTAAGGGAATGAACCACTGAGACTGGAGAGTATTAAAACAGAAGAAAGATGGAGAAATCAGAACCGGAGTGGACTGAGCCGGAAGCAGCCAGAAGTCCTGTGATAAGCTGTGAGAAAGGCTGGGCTTCACATGCTCCTTATGATAGGGCTTTGAACCGGTTTTAATTGAATCTTCAGGGACAAGAAAAAAAACAGCCAGATTGCAAGTTTTATTATAATTGTTATAAGTTCAAAAATGGAGATAACAGTTATTATCCAAATGGTACCGAAGGCTTTATGGGAAATAAAGAGAAAAACTTCGTCTTAGTTGCTTTTTCCTAAAATATCACATGGCTTCAAAATAGATTTAAACAACGAGCTGCACAGAATATGAATTCCTTTTGCTTCTTTCTTGCCTCAGATAAATGTGTGTGTGTTCTTTCTCTTTTAAGGGTTATTTAATTCACATCACATTTTTGCATACCTCAGGGAATAGGAGAAAGTCAAACTTACAACTGTGATTTCTGCTATGAGATCATTTCCTCATCTTTCAATATGAATTTTCTCACCAGTGGGAAAGAATCCCAAACTCCTGGGCTGCAGGCTCATTGCACAATGCATCAAAACCTCAGATAGACCCAACCAAGCAAGCTTTCTAAAAGAGTCCTTTCATTCTCACCATTTTAAATCTCTTCAAAAATCGTGGACTCCTTTGGCTCAAGATGAGCCTTTCTGTATAAAATATAAAAGCTCTTGAATAAAGATTCTATAAATCTTAGATCTAACGTAATTTGTGAATAATAAGTCAATACATGTGAATCAAGAGAAGAGCCATGTGAACCAAGAGATTTCTTTCTTTCTCGGGTTGAAGAGAATGTCGTCAAGGGAGGGGTGATGACATTCTTGGTGGCAAACACACACCAGTGCCGCTGTCCTCTTGTTCTCTGTCGCACTGTACCAATAGCCGTTTTCCTGAACGAGAAACACTAACGATATTATTATTCTCTTCCTTGGAATAGATAATAATTTTTCACAGAGCTAACGAGCAGGCTGTACTTGAGACTCAGCACAGCCAGCCAAAGCGCAGTTAAGAAATGAGCAGCAGGGGCTCCCTGACTGGAGTCAGCCAGAAGGTCAAGGAGTAACTAACTGATAGGGAAGGTGTTTGCCTCTGTTTCAAGGTGAGCTGATCAAGACCAGTGAAGATTAATGCAAGGATACTGAACTGAACCTGGGCTGTTTAAAAGAATGAACACTCTAGCCAGGCATACCGCACCGTTTCATGGCTCTGTAACCCTGGCCCCCGGCAGAGTTAACATTTCGAAACCTTGGTTTTCTCATATGCAAAATGAAGATAATTTTTACCTCACAAGGTTGCTCTGGAGCAGGAGTGAGACTCTGTGGTTATGATACCTAATTTGGCAAACATCGGCCCTTTTCCCTATTACCATTCCCAGCTTATAAAATAGGTCTAATGTACAATCTTCTGCGAATATTTATCTTTTTAAAGATTTTTTTTTCACTTTTAATAAACACAGTGTGGAAAATTAGTGACCATAATCTAGATGGAAGGATATTTGTGCAGAATATAATTTTCGATGCTCAGAGAAAGCACAGTGGTGAGAAGATTAATTTCACATAAAGACCTCCCCTAACATCACTTCCTGAGAAGTTATTAAATCAAATCAGCAAACATAAAGTTATTAAGACAGGAAACGCCCCAGAGCCCTGGTAATCCCTTTCCCAGACAGCAAGTATCTCTCCACCCTCTCGCAATACGGCGTCGGTTTCTTTACCAACGCAGATGAACAGGAGGCAGATGGCAGGGATTACACTCCAGTTCTGGTCCTAATTGGCACTTTTTTATTTTCTCCAAAATAAAAGTCATTTCATTAATCAACACTCAAGTAATTAACGTATCCTTTTAACAAGTTGGCAGAAGTTACCTAGGATAGATGCTATATAGAAATGCTATTTTAGGAAAGCCCCACAGGGCTGCTACTGAATAATTGAATACCTTAAAGAAACACAGAACAGACGAGGAACTCTGGGGACTTCCAGGGCTGCGGGAAAGTGTATTTCCCTGTGCTTCCTAATGAATCAACACTCACTGCCTCATGAAGGATACACACGTATCACAGATAGTTCACAGCACATTCTGGAAAAAGGCAGATCTGTTTATATAAAGAGAATTTGTATAAGAAGCATTTTTACCACTTGCTTCTCTTTAATTGTTCTAATGTTCTAATGATTTTTAACCACCAACATGTATTTTCCAACTATTTTATTGTTGTGTGTTTTTAATAGTATCAGCTAGTTCACACCTTAGTTCCCCCTTATCCATGGACTGCATTTCAAGATTGGCTGTGGACAGCTAAAGTCATGGCTAGTCCCACACCCTATATATGCTGTGCTTTCTTCCTATACATACAAGTCTATGATCATGTTTAATTTGTGAATGAGGCACAGTGAGAGAGTAACAACAATACCTGATAAAAATAGAATAATTATGGCTATATACTATAATAAACGTTAAGCAAGTGTGGTCTTTCTCACTCTCCAAAGGTCTTATTGCACTGTACTCACCTGGTTTTGAAGTACAGTTGACCACAGGTAACTGGAACCACAAAGCAAAACTGCCCGTAAGGAAGGGGTGGTGCACTTGAAACCGATTCCCATCCCTGGCTGCTTTAACCCAGTGTCCCATCTCCTGCCCTAGATATTCTGATTTAATCAGACTGGGGTGGGATGGGGGCTTCTTATCAATATTTTTTAAAAGCTCTTCAAATGATTATAATGGAAAGGCAGGGTTAAGAATCATTATTAAAGGGTTTTATAATAAACAAAAGCAGTAAGTTTGATCGCAACCCAGTGTCTCTTGTTTATTTTACATCTCCCTTGTGTCATCTCCAATAGATGGTCACTAGTTCATGAATGAAATAAATAATAGGCTTTGCTAGTCTGAACAACAGCATGGCTTGACGATGGAAGGTACAGATATCAGCGTCAGACAGCAGCACTGAATGGCCTATTATTACACCTGCGTGGTATATTTATACTCATCATGCAGAGAGAAGCTGGAGAGGGTCTGGAACTTTAACATTGACTCCAAAATGTGCTCCTATCAAAACAACAAAGACAAAAGGTCCAGGAAATCTGTTCTCTTATAAATTAAAAATAAAGAGGGAATGACACTGAAGGAGCTAGAGCTGGGCTTGGTACACAGGTCACTATGAAAGTTTTGGGACAGACTGTGTTATGGTCCATTACTTCATTTCCAAGAAACACAGTCAACAGCGTCCTTTCTGATTCACCTGTGCAATCTGGAACTCGCTTGGCTTATTGGTGTTGCTAAGGGGGCTTCATTTGTTTCCATCCATGTGGATTTTGTGTTTCTTGATTTTTGTGCATTTCAAAACTTTCATAGTGACCCACATACCCTTATGAGGAAGAGAGAAGGACTGAACCCCCACTTGGGCATAGTCCATACATACCATAGACAGGGTAGCTTAAACCATAGATGTTTATTTATCACATTTCTAAAAGCTTGGGAGTCCATGATCAAGGTACCCCTGAAAACACAAGTATTCTTCCAAGGGACTCTTATCTGAAACAATCAGCAGGTAATCCCATGAGAGCCAAGGACATCGCTGAAGGTGGCGATAAGGTAAAGAAAAGGATCTTTGTGCAAAGACACAACTGGAGGGTTTCACAACTTGGCAAAGGCTTCTCTAAGTTTATATGATCCTGAAAACCACCTTGGGATTTTATAAGAGGCTGTAGACTCTCCAGTTCTGAGGCTCACCATGTATCACTCTCCCAAAGCTGGACTGTCCTCCATGGACTCTATCCCAGAACCACAAGGACATCATCACAGCAAGATGCAGACGCATGTTACAGGCGACAATACATGGCTCTAATGTAATATTTTTTTCTATGAAATGTATTGTTATCAAATATGAATAAGATGGCACAAAATTACATAAGTAAGGTCTATTTAATTCCCAGATGATGCCCCATTCTCTTTTATAATTCACCTAAAGACCATTTGTATTTTATAAAAGAGAGATTTAAATTTTCCCCAAAATCTAATTGATTGTGTTTATATGCAAGTCATTGCTTTTAGAATATATTTTGTGCTTACGATAACACAGCGTGTCCATAAACTTTGTGTGCAATTTACTCTGCTAAACTATTTAAATCATACATGAACTCTATATCCACCCTATATACAAACACCTAAATGCAAACAAGTTAGCATTAGTAGGGATCAAAATAAACAAATTTTCAATGAGTCTACACCTCTAACATTAACTTTGAAAAGTTCTCTCACTATTCAACACTCATCCCTTAACTTTTAAGTGCATTCCCCATCCTTATATGATGTCAAGGTGAGTCAAACAATACGTCTGCTCTTTCCCAGTAAAGAGTATGGGTAAATTTTTAGCATGGGGAAAATAGATTAGGAAAAAAAAAAAAAAACTAACAAAATAAACCAAAGTAAGTTAAAGCAAACCCACACATATCCATTAGCTATATTATCCAGTCAATTCTCAACTTTACGATTACTGATATAATTAAAATATCTAGAAAAAAATTGTTTTCCAAGAATGTGATTCAATGTACAGCAATCAATTTTTCAAAAGCCCCTCATTTGTACCACTTTTAAATCTTTGGTATCAGGAGTACGATGCATCAAGGGATATAAGATGCAAACAATAACAATTTATTATGCTCCCAAAACACCAAGAACATTTTCCCTAGTTGGGAGAGTAACAAAAATTTCATGGGTACATGAAAATGATCACTTTTCAAACTAAAACACTAAAATATTTTATATAAGCTTTTTCTACAGGCCTCTTGGGATTTTCCTTAAGTATTTGCATAAATAAATTATAAGCGGATACATCACATGCATGGAGGGGGTGAAACTCAAGTGAGTTTTAAAGCGGGTTCAGCAGTGCAGGGGAGTGATCAGTCTCAGCCGCAGCCCAGGTGTTGATTCACAGCCCTTCACAGTCTCTCCATGCCAGGATTTCCTAGGCAGTCTCTTTGGTGTCCTTCATCACATTTGATCTCTCTCCTTTCTCAACTATGCAGAATGAACACGCTATGTGGCCTTATTAAAACTGACTCTTGCACAAAGTATTGGAGGAAACTTAATTGAGATTCCAGGCTAGCTTGCTTGTGATTACACTTGATACGAATGTGGTGCATATTAGCCTGTGTGGAAAAATAAATGCAGAAAGGTATTATGATGCTCATAAAACATCACTGCAACAGGGCAATGTATCACGCTGCACAATGGGTCTGGGCTTCAGCCACAAGACGCACAGCAAGAAACAATAATGTATGGCCCAAGGAAAACTACCACTTGGCATGCAAATTACAGAGGACAAAGCTCCCCATCACGGCTCTGCACCCACCCAACATAAACTCGAACTTGGAAACAATTAAGCACGCCTATAAATCCAGAGCCTCGGAAAACTAAATGGAGTCCTAAATCAGAGAGGCACCAAGAGGGCACAGAAGGATCCTCATTAGCTCATCCACTCGGTGGGTTTATGGGCTTTCCTGAGAGGGAGGGGCTGATAGGACTTTTATAAGACCTCAGATGAAATCACATAAGGCACTGACATTATAATATCAGCTCATAAAACTGTTGGCATTTTGTAATGAAAATGTTGCAATCCAGAGGATGGATAAGCCATTTTTTAAAAGGCTCCTTTGGGGAGTTTTTTAGGTTAATTCATTGTCTTGTAATTGCCAGGGTTCTTGCTAACAAACATGTTGTAAAGGTGTCTGAGGAAAAGAAACTTAGAGCCACTTCTTATCCACCCTTGCGCCCCACTCAGGTTACTTCGTTTCACCCTCCAGGTCCCCCCTTCCTGTCTGGTCTCCACATTTTCATTTTCTTTCATGCAAGTGAAAGGCGAGAGCAACATGCTGCCTGTACTTACCGTCTACCCGGGCCTCAGATTTACGGGCTTTCCAGAAGCAGAAAACCTTCTCAGGGTGCAGGATGGACAAACACCACGTTCTACTCTCACAGAAAGTTCGTTTTATTCAAAGTGCAATGCAGAATAAGTCTCACCATTTAAGACGCCTAAGAACACGGCTGGGAATTCATACTTTCTTAGCCAAACATCATCCTGAGTCTGAAGGTGACAGAACTCTTTCTTACCCTCCTTCATTGGAGACATTTATGGACACTTGATAGGCACATGTGGGACCCAGCAGATGCCAGTCAACAGACCAGAATACACAAACCTCAAGAATGCTACTAGGTTTCTTCATGTTTTCAAAACCTCTCTGAATCATTTATTGGTTTTCCACAGCATTCACCCAATCTGGAAGATCATATTGTGAATATAGGCATACCATTTGTTCACCCTTAAGAGGCATCATTTTCACATGCCAACAGGGGCTACTAATCAATAGTAATTAATTGCACAATATTTTCTTTACAACACTCCTAGTACTTATAAAATTACTAAAAATTTCAAAGTAACAATGTACCTCATGAGGGCCACTTTAGGAGGAAAATGTGTATTGTGGATTTTGGGGATATCTTTAAGAGAAGTTATTCATAAATCCAGAAACTGCATTATCAGTGTACAGACAGGTCTCCAGTTTCACATAATGTCACATCTCTGAAGAGAAGTTTATCACTGGTAATGACATCGCTGCTGCTGTGTATTTCCTCTGAGCAGCAGATACTACAAGCTACTTAACCGTACAATTCATGGTTGCCTCATCAGGTCTTTTAATATTGGATTCTTTACAATGATATCTTTCCCATTGCAAGTAGCATTTAACACAAATAAGAATTCCCTCTTTTCAATGTCTTAGAAGCGAATGATTTCAATCAGCCACTTCTCCGTACTGGCAGCCATCAACAAGGTATAAAATACTACTCAGCCATAAAATCGAATGAAACGATGTATTTTGCAACAACTTGGATGGAACTGGAGGCCATTATTCTAAGTAACCCGGGCACAGAAAACTGAATACTGCGTGTTCTCACTTGTAACTGGGAGCCGAGCTGAGCCATATGACTCCCAGTCATATGGAGTGTTAGAGTGGACACTGGAGGTTCTGGAAGGGGGTGGGGGAGGGAGACAAAGGTAGAAAAATTAGCTATTAGGTACAAGGTACGTTATTAGGGTGACGGGTTCATTACAAGCCCAGATTTCACCACTATTCAATTCATTCATGTAACCAAAAAAGAGTACACCCTCTAAATCTGGGAAAGGGAAGAAAGCAGGCGGGAGGGGAGCAGCCCTGTGCTCCAAGCCGTGTATTTCAGTCACCTCCCTTCAGACGCTGTGCCTACCTTCTCCCTTTACAGAGCAAGAATCCAGTGGTCAGTACAGGTGAAAGTGTTTTCCCTTCTCGTCAAATCTAAATGCAGGTGTCCCCTCCTCATAGCTGCCTTTCCTTATGCCAGATCAACTTAGGTCTCAGCAGACAAAGAGCATTGGAAGAGATGCTGTCCCAGGACGCCTGGACCACAGCTCTGTCTGTGCTGAGTCCCGATGGGTCTGTGGCCTCCCAAAGCACAGTTGGTTGAATATTTGCTGCCTTTCCCTTGCAGGGAAGCTCAGAGAAGGCTGGGGTAAGTTTCCATGGAATGATGATGGATGCTTCAAGCGTAAAAGGGCAGTCTTTTATGAGGCAAGACTTTCCATTTTGTCTCAATTCTGGAAGGCCTCCACCTGCACAGAGCGGGTCACCAGCAGCAGAGGGCCGCACAGGGAACCAAAGGACCAGGGCAGACTCAGGCAGGACGTGAAGTGGCTGCTCTGCCCCAGGGCAGCACCTCACTGCTGTTACGTTCTGCATCTTTAGCTAAAAGTTAGTGTCAGATAAGTAGAAGAAGGGCTTTTGAACGTTGTCACCACAAAGAAATGATGAACGCATGAGGGGATAAACACACTAGCTACTCTGATGGGGTCATCCTGCAACACAGCTGTGTGTCAAAACATCAAATCGTGCCTCATAAATACGTACAATTACAATGCGTCGATTAAAAAAGTAAACTTTTTAAAAATACATAAAATAAATGCCGAGTGAGGTAATGAATATGTAAATTAGCTTGATTTAATCACTCCACACAGTACACACATATCAAACATCAAACTGTACTCCACAAATGTAACACAATTGATTCATCAATTAAAGATAATACCAACAAAGAAAAGAAATGGGGACATTATCACATGGTTTCTGCCTATAACCAGTGACACAATCGATGTGCTGAGGTCCCCCCTGTTACTCCTGGCCCCAGTGTCTGGTATTTTCCTTTATAGCACTTAACCCACAATCTTTGCGCTACTGTCTACAGACCTCACATGTCCTGTTAAACAATCACAAATTGACATTAAATGGAAGTACGTACGTACCTGAATGATTGCTTATTTTCTGCGTCTATCCCTCTCAGGTGAATTCTATGAGATCAAGTACTTAACTTTTTTTTTTCATCATTGTACCACCAGAGTATGAGAGTGCTTGACAGCCAGTATGAAATAAATACTTCTAAAAATAAATCAATATAAGACAGGTAAAAAGATTGCTTTATGACGTGGTGAGGCTACCAAGGCCCTGGCTCTTGTTTTCTCCATGTCCAAGGCCATAGGGGCCCCTCTCCATCACCTGGCAGGTTCAATCAATCGGTCCTTTCTTGTCCACCTGACTCTGTGAAATGGCTACTGCCCTCGGTGGAAGAGCCAGGACAAGGGCAGAGCAGCTTAGCAGGAAGGGCCTCCTGGACACAGCAATGCTGCAGGAACACGCCGGGGGAGTTAGTTCCTAAAACGTCCTGCTGTTTCCTTTGTGTCTTTTTCTAACCTGGGGTCTCCAGGACACGTACACACATCCTAATGGGCACGTGCCACACAACTGTAGGAATTACACATTTTAACACTGTTTGGTGAAAATATCCAGTTTTGAAAGCTTATTTCCAGATACTTAGTGCCAATTACCCCCTTGGTAATAAATAACAATTACAATTCAGGTCTTTACAAACAATGTTTTATTAATTCCCATCAAGTTCACATTTCCATTACTTGTTCTTCAAAACAAAATGACTGTCTGACCACAGTCCACACCTATCCACTGATCCATTAATCACACCAACAGAAACGGCTCCAGTGAACACAGTATCTTCTCAGTTGGTCGGAGTCACCGATCCACGCGGGACCAGCTCAGCAGCAGCAGTGAAGAATAATGATACTGGGCACACAGGGCAGAACCCAGGCAGAGGGACCCACGCCTCTCTCCGAGCAGCCACTGGGCGGCCACCACCAATAAAATCACCCCCCCATGCCAGAATTTAAAATAAAAGTATGTGAAAAGTTTGCTTAATGTACTTCCTAATTAATAAAAGTTCATGTGAAATCACCCCACACCCTATAAAAACAGCACACTGTACCCCATGACTGTATTAATGTACACAACTATGATTTAATAAAAAAAAAAGAAAGAAAGAAATCACCCCACACCAATATTTTTCTGTTTTCTTTTTTTCTCTTCTAATCATTATATATTTTCAAGCTAGCTACAACTACTGCCATATTATCCCATGTGTTTTTATTTCCCCACGTTGTTGTTTAATCTTTTTCCACATGTGAATATATTCTATATTTATAATCACAGTGTACTCAGTAGTTTAGAAATTACATCTTTCACTAATCTTATGTTTGCCATTTCAAAATTCAAGATTCTTTTTCCTTAAGCACAGCCTTACGATTGAACACAAGTCATTTCCATTTTTGTCTGTTATTAAATACAATTTTTGTAGAATTTGTAGTCTTTTAAATTGTTTTCTTGGAACAGAGAAAATGATGATCAAAGTATGTGAACATCTGAATGGCTCTTTCCGTCTTTAACTTAATTATTTGGGGTCGATTTACATTGTTCTACCGATTTGTGGGTGAATCCGTTTTACGTAGAACACGCTATGATTCACTTTTAGCTTTAATTTTTTTATTATAAGACATATCAGTGAGTATCTCATCATTATGAGTAGGATTAAAGATTATTCTATATGTTTATTACATAGGTTTATATAACTTCTCTATTTACATTCTTAATACATTCTTCTATTTTGTTCTATTTTTTAAAAGGTCTTTTTAATTGGCTGCTGAAAGTTCTGAAAATAAATCTCTTAACCTGACCTAAATGCAAAGTGAACAGAAGCAAAGTCAGCACAAACCTGCCTTGTTGCCTTAGAGAACTCGGCTGTTACCGGGCCACACTAACAGAAAAATAATCCCTTCAGGAGAAATACCGCTGCTTCCCGTCCTCAGTCTTCAGAGTGAAATAAGGAGAAAACGGATTACTGGGAATTTGAGCGCCACACTTCATTAGCAAGTGGTAAGTTTTACTTTTAGATCTCTAAATAACTTTTTCAGCAAACACAGACGTTGGCCACGATTGATAAAACAGGCGAAAATGTAATTAGGCCTTCAGTCCAGGAGCAGGGAAACCCTACGTGGCTCCGTCACTGCACAGGCGGCCTGATTAATACACTGTCCAACTTAATTCTAGCCCAAAAATATGGGGAGGGGGTGGGGAAGGGGAGGGGAGAAGGGCGGCTGGGTGGTGGGAGGGTGACCAGAAAGATCACCTATATTGTCTAACAAGGGTACAAGTGAACTTTTCTAGAACTAGAATATAAATGTTTTGATACAATGATTAAGCAAATGACATGAAATTTATGTTAACCAGCTTGATGAAAGTATTTCAAATTGTATATGAAAACAGCACAATGTACCCCATGTTTG
>CAUYQV010014381.1:0-49168 GCA_963574575.1 Galagoides demidoff | reverse complement strand
CACAATGCCCGGCCATTTTTTGGTTGCAGCCATCATTGTTTTTTGGCGGGCCAGGGCTGGGGATTCGAACCCGCCACTTTAGGTGTACGTGGCTGGCGCCTTAGCCGATTGAGCCACAGGTGCCAAGCCGATTATATTTTCTAATGAGAGAGGCAACTCAAGCTGATCTCTTGTTGTTCTGCTTGGGCACTTTATGCTAACAGTTACCATCATCACACAGTCAGTAAACATTAGTTAAATACCTGAACAGGGTGACAGGGATCAGAAGCCAAACCACACAGATCCCTGCTTTAGAAGTAATGTAAATAAGCCAGGACAGTCTGCAGGGTAGGGGTGGTATGAAATTAGGAGATGGTAGGTGGTGGTAGACCTGGGACCAGGTCTTAATTCTCTGACAGCCTCCCAGGCTTTGTTCTTCTTCTTGTTTGTAGGGTGGAGTTAATAAAGCTGCTCTTTTGGGATTGCTCTAGGGGTTAAATCAAATGATAGCACATAAAGTACAGTAAGCGTGGGTGGTCTGTAGGTGGGAAGGGCACTACTGAATTGGATCAGACCTTCCAGGTTTATGAGACCCCAACCTGGCTGCTGATTTGCAGGTGCTAGACCTCTATTTTTGTGGGGAGCTGAGTCAGCAAGCTAGAGAAAGGTTTCACTGTTTTTCTCTGACCCCCATCTATAGGGAGAAATCACTGTGCCTTTGACTTCAGCAAGGCAGAGGTGTGCAATGTGGGGCAGGAGGGTCTTTCTCTTGAAAGGGATGCTTGCCTGCCTTTGCCTAAGTCCCCTACTTGATAACCTCAGTAGTCATTTATAGGTGACAGCATTTATTTTCTGCATTCATAAAATGTGTTTGGAATAGTAACATGGCTCCGTCTTAACCAAAGAGTAGAGTTAAAAGGGACCCTAGAGATTATATACAGGTCTTAAAATGAAGATAGGTTTTTGTTTCATATGCTAACTTCCATTGACTGGTATTCAGTAGAGTGCTGAGTTGAGAAGGATTAGGAGTCCAATCCAGACTAAGTTAGAAAGAGCTGCAATTGACTGTGCCTACCATGGACTCAAGATTAGAAAATCTGGGAATTTTCCAGCCTCCACAAGTACTAGAGGATACATGTTTTGTCCAACTACATTTCTATCCCCACGTCCACTCTTGCGGCATATGTGGTATCCCTTCTGTTTTGGAAGCTGATTGCTATTAACGTCTGTGGCTTTAAGTAAAACTCAGATCGGCATATCTGCATTCTCTTTCTGTTCAGAAAGGCTGAGATGAGTTAGTTTCTTTATGCCAAGACTCCAGGAAACAGCAGTAAAGTAGGTGAGATTTTTTTTTTTTTCAGACTCAGCCGTTGGCCCAGGCTGTCATGGGATCCCCCTGGGGTTCCCCTACACACAGCAGAGTACAGCTGCGGGTGTGTGTGTGGGGGGGGCGGGGGGGTGTTTCTTTAGCACTACCCCAGAGGTTGCTTGTGACTCATGTGGTACAGAAATCTACATCATTTCATAACCTGCCCTCATTTCTCACTCTGGACACCATCTCAAGGAAGCTTAACCACAAAGCCTCTGTAATCACCGTGCTCTCTCACCTCTGGGCCTTTGCACACGCCATTCCCTGTGCTTGCAACGCCTTCACTTGCCTCTAAGGCTAAGTCTGTCTCCCCCTCACTGTGGGGGCTCAGCTCAGAGGTCAGCCTTGCCTGATTCTTGCCACAACTTAGCAGTCCCTTTTCCAGGTTCCCATAGTATTTGTCAGACTTGAAGTCACTGCTTTCCTTGCCTGTTTGCATGTTAGTCTCAGCTCGGAGCATTGTACTGACGCCCAGCTCCTAGTAGGTGCTTGGCAAGGAGTTGTCTGTGAGTTTGTTGCTTCTGGGCTGCTTGGCGCTGTTGCTGAGCCAGTCTCGCTGGCAGGGGCTCAAGAGAGAGTCTTCTGGTATGTTTTGAAACTATTCAAAACCCACAATCTGGTATATTTATGAAAATAGCAGTCCTTACTACTGAAATCCTGAAAGAAATTGGGCATCAGCTTCTCATGAGAAATGAAAGAACTTCTGCTATGCCCTCCTACCTCCACCTTTTTTATCTTTTGTAGAAATCTGTAGCGGTGGAAATCACAGGATGCGTTTGTTAGAAGCAAATGTTTTTATTCCCTTAGCAGGGTGAGAATGAGCATAGCTCTGCCTCATTGGAATGGGGGCAGATGTGAATCTCTTAGTAACCTTTTCGTCACTGAGAGTTTATTTTTTCCATGAAAATGTTTCTTAGCTTAATTCTCTACCTTTAAAACCATTTTTTTCTTCTATCACAAACTTAGCAGACAGCAGTCCATACTTTGCTAACAGTGGTCTGGATCAGAGTTAGTTTTTTCTTGATGTTGAGTGGGGACTGGAATGAATGAAGGAAAGAATGAATGAACAAATGACCAGGGGCTGCCATTGTGTGATTGCAGGGTACCGAGGGCACAGAACCGTGCCTTGTCACTGAACAACTTCAGTGTGGGTCTGAGCCCTCGTGTGTGCCGGGTTCCCGCCTCTCTTTGCTCTCAGAACACGGGCTGTGTTCTTGCTGCCAGCCTGTGGACCTTTCTCTCCAACACTTGCTCCTACTTTTAATTTGCTGTTTTAATCTGCTGTGGACTGGGAAACTGATCACCAGAGTTGTCTGAATGATTCTGAAGTATGCTATAATTAGCTCCTTTGGGGCCTGGGCAGTGAATAGAGTACATAAAGATTTTCTGCGCAAACTCTGATTTCTGTTTGGGGTGATCTGAAGCCCTTCAAAGGCTTTGTTGTGTCTGAGCTCCCTGGTGGTTACAGAACCAGGTAAATGGCCTTTGGAAAGGTGAGTCTTACTGTTAGAAGATGAGCCCTTGATGGCTGGGAAGAGTCTGTACCTTTTATATCCACCAGGGCACGTGATGGGCACTTGCCAATGGCGTGTGGACTGACAGGGGACAAAGGGAGGTTAGTGTCTTGGGCTTAATATGAGAGTGCTGTGGGTGAGACTGTTGTGGAGGCTTTGTTAGCGCTCAGGTGGACACCCACTTTTATCTTTATGGAAATTAAAATTAATGAGCTCCTGAATAATATGGGTTAGAACCTCTTGTGCCCAGTAAAAGGCCCCAAGTTAAAAAATCAGAAAACAGTAAAAAGTTAAAAAATAAGACTGTGGCTCAATCGGCTAAGGCGCCAGCCACGTACACCTAAGGTGGCAGGTTCGAATCCCCAGCCTGGGCCCTCCAAACAACAATGATGGCTGCAACCAAAAAATGGCCGGGCATTGTGGCAGGCGCCTGTGGTCCCGGCTACTTGGGAGGCGGAGGCAGGAGACTCGCTTGAGGTTGCTATGAGCTGTGATGCCATGGCACTCTACCCAGGGGGATAGCTTGAGGCTCCATCTCAAAAAAAAAAAAAAAATAAGACTGAGAATTTTTCTTGTTTCAGATACTGATGAATTCTTACACTTACTAGCAAGAGGAGTATTTAGTTATAGTAGGTTAATCCATGACACTGAGCCTTATTCTCAGGTGTGTTCTGGAGAGTAAGAAAATGGCCTCAGACCCTCTGGTCCAGCTCGTCAACCCATCCGCCTCACCTTCTGGTTAAGACAGGGCAAGTATTCCCAGCTGAGTAAATCCCCAGCCCCTGTTCTGAGACTCAACAATAATGTCATCATCTCAGGAGAAGCCATTTCTAGCTTTTTCTCAGTTGAAGGGTATTAGGAGGAGGTTGTGTGGCATGTTCGTACACTCCTTATACCTAAGGACCTGAAATGAACCATAGCAGTAATTATCAGGTTGAGAGTATGGTTTTGTCATCCATCAGTCTTTTTTTTTTTTCACATTAGTATGAGGGTACGTATGATTTGGTTACATTATTCGTGTTAGTGAAATCCAAAGTCTGAGATGTAGTTGTGTCCTTTACCCAGGAAGTGTGCTGTATACCCCTGCATTGTACCCAGTAGGTGGCAACTTACTGAACCCCCTTCTTCAATTTGTGTTTTTTTCTTGTGGTGACCTGTAGTTGTTCATCTACCAGTTTCAGATTAGAACTGAGTACCCAGGCTGCTTGCTTTTCCATTCTTGAGATATTTTACTTAGGAGAATGTTTTACAAATCCATCCAGGTAAACACAAAAGATGCAAAGCCTCTGTCTTTTTTATGGCATACACATACCACAGTTTATCGATCTATTAAGAGTTGAAGGGCATTTGATTCGTTTCCAGGTCTTTGCGGTTGTGAATTGAGCTTCTGTAAACATTCAAGTGCAAATGTCCTAATGGTAAAATGATTTTTTTTTCTGTGTGGATACCTAGTCATGGGATTGCAGGATCAAATGAGAGATCTACTTTTAGTTCTTTGAGGATTCTCCATACTTCTTTCCAGAGAGGTTATAGTAGTTTGCAATTCCACCAATAGTATATATAAGTGTTCCTTTCTCTCTGCACCCACGCTGGCATCTCCAGCTTTGGGACCTTGTGATGTGGGGTATTCTCAGTGGTGTTAGATGATACCTCAAAGTGGTTTTGATTTTCATTTCTCTGATAAACCAGACAAATGATGTCCACTATCACACTGCTATTCAAAGAGTACTGGAAGTCCTAGCTAATGGAATCAGGCAGGAGAAAAGGATATCAAGGGAATCCAAATGGGGACAGTATAGGTCAAAGCTTTGGTTTTTGCTGATGATATGATCTTATACTTAGAAAACCCCAGGGACTCAACCACTTCCAACCAATCCTGGAAGTGATCAAGAAATACCATAGGATATAGGGTGGCACCTGTGGCTCAAGGAGTAGGGCACCAGCCCCATATACCAGAGGTGGTGGGTTAAAACCTGGCCTCGGCCAAAAACTGCAAAAAAAACCCCACAGAAATACCGTAACATCTCGGGTTATAAAATCAGTGTCCACAAATCAGTTGTCTTCATATTTGCCGACAACAGTCAAGCTGAGAACGAATACAGTATCCTTCTTAGTAGCCTGAAAGAAAATGGAGTATCTTAGAATATACTTAACAAAGGATATGAAGGATCTCTACAGAAAGAACTATGAAACCCTGAGGAGAAAAATAGCAGAAGATGTTAACAAATGGAAGAACATCCCATGCTCATGACTGGGAAGAATCAACACTGTTAAAAATGTCTATATTAGCTAAAGCAATCTTCAGATATAATGCAGTTCCCATTAAAACACCATTTTTGTACTTTGAGAAAGTTGAAAAAGTAGTTCTTTGATTCGTATGGAACCAGAAAAAACCCTGAATAGTCATTGTAATTCTAGAAAATAAAAACAAATCAGGAGGGATCACATTACCAAACTTCACTTACGCTGCAAGTCTGTAGTGATCAAAGCAGCATGGTACTGGCAAATAAATAGAGACATAGATTTATGGAACAGAGTGGGAACCTGAAGATGAAATCAGCCTCATATTACCATCTGATCATCCTCAAACCAAACAAAAGCATACACTGTTCCCTGTTTAATAAATGGTGATGGGAAAACTGGATAGCTACATGTCAAAGATTGAAACTGGACCTACACCTTTCACCACTTACAAAAATTAAACTCACACTAGATGAAAGATTTTTTAATTAATTTATTTCTTTACACATAACTGAAAGTGATGTTGCAATACATAAGTTATTTACAACTGTGCATGATGTATTGCGAAATAAATTATCTGAAGGGCAGCAGAAGTACGTTGTGAATGGGTATAAAACTGTACAACGTTTATGGATACACTTTTATATGATTATTGGCTCTGCGGTGTTTCAAATTATGTCCTCAGAAACAAAATGCCCAAAATTAAGGGGAAAAATATACAGATCACAAGGATTTGACTCCATTTAAGACACTGTCGGAATGTCTGGCTCTGTGGCCAGGCAGGGGCAGCATGGCTGGGTCCTCACTTGGCGCTAGCAACTCCCATCCTCGTCTTGGTACGGACCACTTGGCAACAAGACCACTGCTGGGATCGGGCTCTCCTGCCCTCTGACCTGGAGGCCACTGTGAGGTGGACACCTTAATTTATTTCCTTTAGTTTGTCAGAATGGAACAAAACATTTTAAAAATGCACTCTGTTCTGTGACTCCTGAAATGCCTCTGCAGTTGGCTGGAATGAGGACCTGGAAGTCACCATTTTCAAAGCTGGACGCTACCGTGTTCGTGTGGGCTCCTCTTCCCTGCCGACTGGCAAGACTGTGCTGTTGGGGTTTTGTTTCCCTGTAGCAGCTGGTGTAAAAGAGATATGTCCCACCTCACTGACGCCTAGACCAGTCTGGAAGGAATGGAGATGCTGTGGCCAAGGTGGTCACTTTAGGTTTCTGCCAGGTAGACTTGGTACTCCTTCCTCTACAACTGGTGCTCAGCACATCCATCAGTCTTTGGTTGATACTTTGGGCCAGTTTGGCACAGTGTGGGTGGGAGATGTTAAGTCCATCCCTGGCATGTCCATTATCCTCTAAATATACAACAGGATAAAATGAAAAAGACAGAAAACATGCAGTGTTTTTATGTTTTTTACATGAAAGGAAACCCTGTCCATGACCCAGGCCAGCTGCCCCCATTGTATAGATGTGGAAACTGAGGCTTGAAGGCCGAGCATGGTTTGTCCCAGCCACACTATTGAAATGATTGAGATGGATAAACAGATGACGACACATTCAGCCTTAAACAATCAAGGAGACACAATATTAAATGATGAAATAGGATCTTTGGCCTTTCTGATCAGCAGAGTTGAGAAAGAGTGATAAGTGTTGGTCAGGGAGCCAGGCGCAGTGGCTCATGCCTGTAATTCTTACACCCTGGGAGGCCGAGGCGGGTGGATTGCCAGAGCTCACAGGTTTGAGACCAGCTTGAGCCAGAGCAAGACCTCATCTCTAAAAATAACTGGGCATTGTGGCAGGCACCTGTAGTCCCAGCTACTTGGGAGGCTGAGGCCAGACAATCACTTGAGCCTAAGAGTTTGAGGTTGCTCTGAGCTATGATACCATGGCACTCTACTGAGGGTGACAAAGTAAGACTCTGTCTCAAAAAAAAAAAAAAAGCGTTGATCAGGATAGGAAAATGGGTCATAGCTCATATGTCACCAGATAAAGTGGTAAAACCTGTCTACAAGGGAGTCTAGCAATATGAAAGGCTTAAAAGATGAGTTTGCCCCAAGAAAGTAAAGAATTCGCCTCCAAGATGTTCTTTGTAGGATTGTTTAAATTGAGAGATTGAAAAATTGAACCTTTGGAAGGGGATTGGTTTAGTAAGTTAGCAGCTTTGGTACAAAGTATGCAACCATCAAAAATGATGTCCATATGTTTTCCAGAATTTGCTTTAGAATACTCCAGCCAAATGATGAAATTTATGAAGAAATTGGGGAAGGGGGGAAGGAGATAGATGGACAGAATGTTGACAATGTGATGCTGAGTGAAAGGGCTTATTGTACTGCCCTTTCCTCACGTGTTCTGAATTTTGCATAATAAAAAGGGTAAAATTGAACACAGCCTTATTTTAGAGTTGACTCCTGTAGGATTGTTCTATTCTATTGCACTTTGCTTACCAGCCACACTAAGAAGAAATGCTGATTTAAGGTCCATTAATTATTGTGAAGAGGAAAAAAAAATAAAATTATCCGTAAGAGATACTTAGGTTTGATGGAAGAGTGCTTCAAATAGTTATGTGCTGAATTCTCATTCGGTTTAAAAAATAAACCCGTAGGCAGAAAATAGATGGAATGTGTACACCTAAGTGGCTGTCAATGGGTAGAGAGGTGTTGTTTTGTTGTTTTGTTTGTGTTTTTAAGTTATCTGATAACTGGGGAGACTTCTGACTTGGGTCTTCTTTGCCAGAAGCTCTGGTTCTTTTTTACTCCTTCTGTATTCCTTTATGTCAAATAAAATCCTATCTTACCACTGGGGGGGAAAAAAGTTACCTAATAATTGTTTTTCCTTTGGAGCAGATGTGTGTTGCTGGTGAAATTATGTAAGTAGTTGAGCTTAATTAGATATGTTGCTCTTCTGATCTAGGGAAGAGTATGGAGGAGATTAAGAAGGTGTTGCTGCTGGTGCTTGGCTGTGCCGTCCAGGTAGGGGAATGGGAATGGGCAGGGGCTGGAGTGGGGCCACCCTTAGTCATCTAGTGCTAGGGTTTGAGGGAATAAAACAGGCCCTTTACTTAGTTAGGCAGGAGTGGTGCTCCCTTCTGTCCAATATGACAAAAGGCCACTGGGTTCGTAGGAGAGATAGGCTGTCATCTTAGGGATGGCAGCGGTTTCTGCTACCAGCACACCCTGGGCAGGAGACCCGGTGGGGCTCTTTCAGGCCAGACCACCATTAGCAGATTGTCCTCATATAGGAACTTGTAAAGCAAGGACCTGCAAGGACTTGCTAAGAACTTGTAAGAACTTCTAAAGTCCGTGGGTCAGAGTCTGCCTACCTCCTGTATTTGTAAGCACCTATATTTATAAATTAAGTTTTATTGGAACACAGCCACGGGCCTTCCATTACATGTTGTTATAGCTGCTTTCTCATCACAGTGGCAGAGTTGAATAGTTGTGACAGAGATCAAATGGCTTACAAAGTCAAAAACATTTACCATTTGGCCCCTTACAAATGAAGTTTGCTACCCGTGGCCTAAACCAAGTGTTCTCCCTCTTTACATGTTTAAGAACCATCTGGTGAGCTTGTTTAAAAGGAAGACTTGTGTGTCCTACCCCAGCATTTTTCAGTCTAGGAGGGGGCTTATGGATGGGCTTTTTGAAAACAAGGTCCCCAGGTGATTCTGACATAAGTGTTCTTGGTGACTTCTAGAAAAACACCTGTATGTGGGCTGGCAGGAGGTCGGGAGTATTCTTGGTTATAAAGAAGAAATTGGCACACTGTACCCCATGATTGCATTAATGTACACAGTTATGCTATAAGAAATTTTAAAAAGAGAGAGAAAAAATGAAGAAAGTGGGGTGTGGGGGGGAGGTCATTTTCAAACTGTATTTCTGTGGCTGTGGTAGCCTCAAGTTTACCATCACTTGAAAAATGCTTCCATTAATACATGTACCCCCCTCTGCAGTGTGAGAAGAAAGAAGAGTTTATTGAGAGAATCAAACAGCTGGACATTGAGACCCAAGCTGGGATCGTGGCCCACATCCAGGAGGTAGGTTTGTGGGTCCATGGACTGCTGCTGTCATGGCAGCTGGGAGGCAAAACCCCTCTATGAGTGGAAAAGTTTAAAAATTACATCACCTGTTGAGGATTTTGCTAATTTTAGGTTACAGACACATAGATTCTCTTTGGAAAGGTAGCCATCAATCAGCCAGCTAAAATAAAATGGGTGTAAAAATAAAAAATTAAAAAGAAAATAACACCTCAATCAAGTCTTTCTTTTGCGTCCTTTTTCTTACCTAATATGGACTTAGACTATTTTTAAGAGCTGTCAAGTGTTTTAGGCTCAGAATTTGATTTATAGGCCCTGAAAATGTATTCTGGCAAATGTCAACCAGCGTTGAACGGTTGATCTTTATAGAGATTCCGTTTCTGTCATTGACATGGCAGCGAAACAAGCTGCCACCACTTGGGAATCAAAATCAGAGTCCTAGAAGAGCTGCTTCAAAAACCTAGCCCAGCCCAAACTCAGGTCCTGGGTCATGGTGGTGGTTGAGGAGGATCCTGCAGTGACATTGGCCGAGGTGGTCTCAGCCAAAACAGTGGCTCCCCTGTGCTGCCCTGACCTTCACTTCACCCTCACTCCAAAATAAATGTTGGATGTTTCAGTTATCTCAGGGAATATGGGTTCAGCATTCGGTCTAATTAAACAAATGAGATGAATGTATGAACAAGTAGTGAGCACGTAGGAGCTGGTATGTAACTAACAGAGACACTAAGCACTGAACTCTTGTCACTCAGCGACTGGTCTCCGCTGGGCAGACGGGCTTCCTCAGCAGGTCCCCAGCACCATGGACTAGCAGGTGCTGAGCCAGGATTTGCTTGTTGAGGTAGGGGGACCAGTGACACCACCGCTAGGGGGATGTCAATATTGTAAACGTTCTCAACCTTCATGGGTCGCCTGTTAGCCTAAGAAACATTCTGCCCTTTAATTTCCCTGTGTGTCTCTGTGATATGAAAGTGTTTCTACCTAGATAGAGCTAGAGACTAGCCAGTTGGCTTGAAATTAGCCAATTCTTTGTTATTCAGTGTCTTTCCTGCCCAGCTAGCAGAATATATATATTTGTAATCACACCACCAAGAGAGTCCTGCGTGATTATCAGATTCAGTGGGTGGCAGTGGGGACTGGGCTCCAGTATTCCCTGGATGCTTTTTTAAAGTTCAGGTGCCCAGGCCCTGTGAGAGACACACTGAGCCATGGTGCAGCCAGATTGAGCCCCTGGATCCCAACCACACCACTTTCAAGAGAGATCCTGAGACTCAAAAGGATGGGTCTGGGGCAGCCCTCATACCTGGCCTCCAAATCCCATGCCTTTAAGTACCTCCTATCCTGGGATGAGAGTTCTCCTAATCCTTAGAGGTCAGCTGTATTTCTAAACCTGTGTTTTTAAGTGGGGAGAGATAAGAAGGGCATGTCTTTTGAAGTACTAAAGGACCTTTGTGTACTGGGCTTTGTCTTAGCCTTTTATTTTTTGAGTTTGTCTTATTTGTTTTTATTTTATTTTAGAGACAGAGTCTCTTTATTGCCCTCGGTAGACTGCTATGGCATCACAGCTCACAGCAGGCTCCAACTCCTGGGCTTAGGCGATTCTCTTGCCTCAGCCTCCCGAGTAGCTGGGACTGTAGGCGTCTGCCACAACACCTGGCTATTTTTTGTTGCAGTTTGGCCAGGGCCGGGTTTGAACCCACCACCCTCGGTATATGGGGCCAGCACCCTATCCACTGTGCCACAGGCGCCACCTGCCTTACTTGTTTTTATAGCCCTTTACCTCCATTTCCTGCTTTGAATAATTTAAGGACGTTTTCTGATGGTCTCCACTAAGAACATACTCCCAGTTTCTTTGCTTTTGTGTTCCCCTCTGAGCCCCGAGCATTATGATATTTGTCTTCAAAAAATGAGGATGAGGATTCGAAAAGATCCTCTGCCTCCTCTGAAATATCTGAGGGTCTGGATTGAGAAGGTCAGGTCAGCAGGGCTGGAAAGAGGCCGCTCCATGTGGATAGAGCTGTGGGTTCCTGCCCAGGGAGAGGGACACAACCAGACATCTTCTGTGGCCTGAGGGAACAAGATACACCTGTCCCTGAAAATTATTTTAGATTCTGAATATTTATCCCTCAAACCCTCCAAGATTGCCATACCCAACGTTCTGACAAGATTTTGGTGGGGAGGGCATAGATGGGGGTCTCACTGTGTTGCCCAGGCTGGAGTGCAAAGGTGTGATCACAGCTCGCTGCAGCCTCCAGACTAGTTGGGACTATAGGCAAGAGCCACCTCGCTGCTCGACTTGACGTAAGATTCTTAAGAGTCCATTTAAGCGATAAGAGTCCATTTTCTCATCCTCCCACCCTGATACCTTCTCTGTGTTGTAAACAGATGTAGCTCCAATGAAGATACCTTATCTCAGGATCTTTTTTAAGACGGTGGTTCTCAGCCTTCCTAATGCCACAACCCTTTAATACAGTTCCTCAGGTTGTAGTGACCCTCAACCATAAAATTATTTTCATTGCTACTTCATAACTCCGATTTTGCTACTGTTAATGAATCGTAATGTAAATATCTGATATGCAGAGTGTATTTTCATTGTTACAAAGGGGTTGCGACCCACAGGTTGAGAACCGCTGTTTTAGGAAAATGAATGTTCATAAGAAGTGCTTTCTGGTACTACCAAAAGAAAAATGGTATCTTCTTTGAACCAGTTTTGAAAGTAGAAGCATTGCGTAGTGATGGAATGCTGCTGAAGAGTTTGGCCACACGCACTTAGGGCACCCTTCTGCTTGCCACAGAAAACTTGTCACTGAGGGATCAGTAACGGTGGAACAAGATGCCATTTACAGTACTTGAGGGAGACAGGTGCCCACTTCGCCTGGGCTGCTGCACATGACTATGGGCAGGTGGCTGCTCTTGGGAGCCCTTAGGGCTGCTTCTCCTGTCCTCTAAAGTGCTGGACCGTGTGTGCCCACAGGTGACCCACAACCAGGAGAACGTGTTTGACCTGCAGTGGCTGGAGCTTCCCGACGTGGCCCCAGAGGAGCTGGAGGCCCTTTCCAGGAACATGGTGCTTCATCTCCGGAGGCTCATTGATCAGCGGGACGAATGCACAGAGGTGTGTCTGCAGGCCAGCCGCTCTGCTGCAGGTGGGAGGGCCTTGGGCCTGGGTTGCAGGGGCCCAGCTGCTCTCCTTTTCTCTGTCCATCTCCAGCTTGAATGGCTCCTACAGAGCTGGGACATGGGCGCTCTCCCTGCCTGTGCTCCGACAAGGAATGGTCACCCAGAGACACCTGAGGGAGGATAGAGGAGATCAGAATGCTGAGATTGGGATCCTCCATTTAAACACCCCTCTTTTGCCCCACTAACAATTTCATCTCTTTTTGAAAACCTACATCCCCTTCTTCTGCCACCTTCCTGGCTTCTTGGTCTCAGCTGAAATCTTCTCTTGTCCTTAAGTATTTTTTTTCCCCCACCCACTTAGAGTTCAGGTACTGTGCTGGGCTCAGGTGCACACTGGTTAAGCCCTTTCATTCTTCTCCATCCCCCTCTCTGCCCTGCCACAGCTGATCGTGGACCTGACCCAGGAGCGGGACTACCTCCAGTCCCAGCACCCGCCCAGCCCTGTCAAGTCCTCCAGCGCAGACTCCACGCCCAGCCCCACCAGCAGCCTCTCCAGCGAAGACAAGCAGCACCTGGCCGTGGAGCTGGCTGACACCAAGGCCAGGCTGCGGCGCGTCAGGCAGGACCTGTAAGTCCCCAGCTGCTGCTCCTACTGGTGTATGCTGTGTCACCACTGTGATCTTAGAGTGCCATTCCACTCATAGGTGGTGCTGCTGCCATTGGCACCACTCTCATGCAGGCACTGAAGTTACCTGGGGTCTTCTCTGAGCTCAGCCTTTGACCAGTCTAGTTAGCTCTCCTTCCCAGGGAAGGGGGGCTTCTTCCTGCTCTTTAGGACTCCTGCCAGTCCCAGTATTACAGATTGTCTACAGAAGTAAATTGTGCCACACTCCAGCCCACTTTGGAGCTGCAGTGACCACATGCTGGTTTGTTTTCTTGGCTGGAGGGAGGAGATACCTCACCCCATCTGGTGAGCCCATTCTCTAAGCTTCCTGCAGCTGGTGGATGTCAATTGGCCAGTCATGAGCTGCCCACCTACCGTCCCATTGGCAGGCCCATGCCGTTCACCTGTGGAGTGGCCCAGCTGTGGTTGGGGTCGCCTTAGCTGCCCCACACACTCAGAGGAAAACCCAGGTGGACTTAGTTTGAGGACAGAGGTTGAAAACTTAAAGGAAAAAAAATTTGAATTGGGAACATTATTGCAGACTCCATAAGCAGATCTCCTCCCCACCACTAGAAGCCCAGGTTCCTCCCTTTCCCCACCGGGGTCTTGGGAAAAGCTGTCTGAGGAATCCACCTCTTGTGCCCTCCTCCTGATTGTCCCTGCAGGGAGGAGAAGACAGAGCAGCTTGCAGACACCAGACACGAGGTGGATCAGCTGGTGCTAGAGCTGCAGAAAGTCAAACAGGAGGTGAGCTGAAGGCCTGAGTGTGCCCAGGGGAGGCAGGTCTGGGGCACCCAGCAGTTTGTTCTAGAGGGTCAGCAGTGCCATGTTGGCTCCTCCAGTGATGCTGCCCGAGAGCCTGTTGTCCCGAGCACTGCTGTGGGGATGACCATTTCCTAGCAGTAGCATGCAGAGACCCCGTGATAGCATGCACATGGAACATTGCATCCCCCAGGAACTGGTTTGTTCCTTGGCCTTCCTAAGCTAGGTTCCTCTACCTTTGTTCACCTTCCAGAACATCCAGCTGGCAGCAGACGCCCGGTCTGCTCGTGCCTATCGGGACGAGCTGGATTCACTGAGGGAGAAGGCAAACCGTGTGGAGAGGTTGGAGATGGAGCTGACGCGCTGCAAGGAGAAGTTGCACGACGTGGATTTCTACAAGGCTCGCATGGAGGTGGGTGGCCTCGCCGCAGGGATCCTGCAGGGGCTGCTGGGTCTTCCTCAGGGGCCTGTCAGGCTGGCCTGTCGGGTGGCGGGGGTGGGGGGTGTTTGGGACAGAACCTATGTTCCTACATCCCACTGCCTGGACTTCCCCAGGGCCCCCTGTGACTCTTCTTTGTCCCTCTGTTTGGAGGGGCTGTGCTTGGTTGGTGGAAGGCAGTGATTTCTTTTAGGGTTTGCCTTCTCCCACCCAGGTCACAGTGATGACCTTCTATTCACATTCAGCTCCTTTTTTTCTTTTTTAAAAGACTTCTTGCAGTTTCTGTGGCTAATTTTCTAGGACTCGGTTTTCTCCCATATGGAACAGGACTAGTACTGCTGTATGAGGTTTTAAAGATGAAAGTGGTGAAATCCCTATAGAGCAGGCGTTCTCCACCTGTGGGTGGTGACCCTTTTGTAACAATGACAATACATTGCGGCATTAGGATGGTTGAGAAACACTGCCATAGAGTGTGTCTCGGCAGGTGCAGTAGTGATCTGGCCAGTGGAAGCAGGCTGTAAATCGTATCCCATGGGTGCATGTGGGTGAAGGGGTCAAAGGTAGATGGTGACCCAGACTCAGGTGAGGTAACTGACATTTCAACCACCAGCCCCTATGGCCTTGTGTCAGCAGTGGTGTCCAGGACCCCCTCTTCTAAGCTTTTAGGAACTTTGTTGTCCATCTGAGGGATTTGGGAGTAGTCTGGTGGCTTGTGAGGACTCTTCCACTCAGGAGACTCGAACTAGCTGAGTATAGGAGGCTGGCACATGCAGAGTGGAGTTGGTGGATTCTAAGAGATCATCTCAGCTCTCTCCTTCAGCCAGGAAGTGTCTTAGGTGCCTGGACACAGGTCTGGGGAGCCACAAGTTGCCCCGACTCCTGCGTGGTGCAGCAGGCTTGCCCAGGGGACTGTTGGCTAAAGTGCTCCATGTGCTGTCAGGCTGCCCTGGGGTCTCTGGGCCGGGAGAGAGAGACTGGGGCCCAGGGCATTTTCCTCAGACTCACTCAGGGAGTGTCCTCAGAGGACTGTGAATGACAGGGTGACTCACTTTACCCCTGGCTGAGAAGGTAAATGCAGAGGCATCCTGGGCCTGAGCAAGGGGTAGGTGGGGGGGCTGGCTCTTGGCTTTGTCTGGAATTGGTCTACTGGTTCTGTCAAATTATGAGAGGCACAGATGGGCTCTACGATGTAGGCAGGTCCCAACTGGGCTTTCTCACCTGCTGGAGAGGCTCTGGTTGGGAGGATGGGGGACTGTTACACACAACCTACCCCCAGCTGCTCAGCAGCTCCTCCTACTCCTTGGTGGAGTGTAGCTCCCGCAGCTCACCCGAGACAGTCCGGTGGTGGTGGGTGTCCAGATCCAGTCTCCATGCTCATTCCCGGCCTCCCCCGAGCACCCTCACCCAATCCTACAGACACTATTCCCACTGTTTGAGGTGCCGTGCCTGGTGCCAGGAGCAGAGAGCTCCCTGCAGCGGGGAGCTTTTGAACTATTAGAGCAGTGTGACTTGGTTACTCCTTTCTCATATTCTCAAATTTCATCCTGCTTGGTAATAGCAATATTTGTCATTTCGATTAATAACTTTCGTAGGGAGAAGTTATCATGAGTTTTGTAATGCATTCAGTCTTGTATTAATTTTATTGATCATGATAGAAAGAGAAATCATGCCTGTCTGCGTGAGACATTAACTCGGGGACAGGTAGTGACCAACGTTGGTTTGCAGATACCAAGTGGCTGAGGCAGGTGATGAATTGGGCCTGGTCAGTGGAGCCCAGGCCAACACAGAGAGGTGTGAGTTGTATCCTTCTTCATACCCACAGTGTCAGGGCTCAAGTAGACAGTGGTGGGCGCTCATCCTTGTTTTGAAGTAGTTATAATAGCTTTAAAGGCTGTCTTCCGTCCTTACAGGATGCTTAGAAGGATGTATGATTCCCTCCCTCTTCCTCCTCTCAGGCTTGAAACCCTTCTGTGTTTGTGGAACTTTGTCTCCCTCATGCAGTAATGTTAATTGACCAATATGGGTGCAGGAATGGAAGAGACTGGTGAGCACATGGGCTTGGTGTCTGGGGAGAGAGGCAGGCGGGCACCTGGCTGTGACACGGCATCGTAAGTGTTGTTCCTGGGGAGGCTGTGCTAAAAGTGACACCTAAAATGGCAAAAGACAGTCACCCAAATAGGGAGAGTCATGTAGAGGGGGAAGCCAAGGCCTGGGAGGCTGAGGAAGCAGCGGGCAGGAGGACCCCTGCGGTCAGGGTGAGGGCCTGGTGTGTCAGGCGAGCAGTGAGAAACGAGGCCGGCAGGGTCGCAGGGCCCAGACGCGGAGGGTGTGTGGTGTGCGCCAGCCTCACGAGGGGATATTGTGGTGTGTCTTTCAGAAGCTCACTGGAGCTACGTGGGGCCAGGCCTGCCTGGTGTGTGAGCCTACGTTCTGCCCCCACTTCCCTGCAGCCCACTGGACTAGGACCCTGGAGCAGAAGTTTGCTTTGTGCTGCTCACAGATGGGCTCTCAGTGTCCAGAGTACCCCCTGGCCTGTGGCAGGTGTTGGAGAGACACTGGCCAAGGGGTTTGCATTTGGCATTGGCTTTGGGCAGCACTGCCTTGGGTGTGTTGACAGAGCTGGTGGCTGCTGTATGGCAGCGGAGGCCCCCTCTTCTTAAATACCTGCAGAGGCAGGTGCAGGAACACAGGCCTGCCCAGTCAGTCACCTACCTGAGCACTCAAGTCTATGCAGCTTAAGGACCTGGAAACGGGTTGCTTTGAGACAAGAGCTGATTGAGCCCTGCAGGGGCTGAGGTGAGCCCCACACCCTGAGCCAGTCATTCCCTCAGCACTGCCTTAATGGACTGGACGTGTGACTTTGATGGGCCCATGTTTGCATTTCAATAAATGGGCTTTATTTTTCACGGTATATGCTGTGAGATTCCTTAAGAATAATTTCTATGCAATTAGAAGAAGTCCGTGGTACCCTGAAGAAATGCATTTTTGAATGGAGATTGACCTGCAGGTGACCAAACTTTAAATTTAAAAAACCTAAGTATAAGGCACACATATCCAGAAAATAAAAATAGAAGGATAGATGGGTGGATAGACATGTAATATAGCAAAAATTGTTAAATCGTAGAATCTGGGCAGTGTTTATATGGGTGGGTATGATAAAGTTATTTCAACTTTTCAGTATATTTTTTATTTTTCATAATAAAATATTGGTGGTGGCGGGGGAATGACCCAAGTCAAAGGACAGCAGGACATTAACCATTTTGAATAAGCTCAACCCTGGTTATAACCATATCAATGTAATTGTGAAACAGTTAAAAATAATAATCAGTTTAAAGCTGTGTGGCAGCTTCCCATAAGTCTTAGACCTTTATTTTTGGAGACGTGGTCGGTGTCTCCCTGTATCAGAATCAGCTGAGGGTGCCTGTGCCACCTTGGACTCTGAGGAGTAGACCCTGGAGAGGTACATTCTACAGGCGCTCTCCTAGGCGACTCTCCCTCCCTGTAAAAGTTTTTGAAATAATGTCTATTTTTTAAGAGTTAACACGTTCACTACAAGAAACTGAAAAAGTCAAGAAGCAAAGAATAAAGTCATCCACAACCACAGTTACAGTGTGACGTGTCCTTCTGGGTCCGCTGTGTGTGCATACACGACACTCCGTCTTGTGTGATTGAGAATGTACAGTATGTACCAAGCCTTTTCACACGTCATGAATATTTACCAATTCAGAATCCCAAAGCTCTATGAGTATTTTGATAACCAGGAATGTACCAACTCAGTCTGTTAGAAAAAAATGGAATCCTGCCTTTCCTTGGACAGAAATTTCATAGAAGACAAAAATGGCAGCAGGCTTCTAGATAAGAGTATTGGCAGAGCTCCGTTAAAATACTGTATTTCCTTAATGCTCAGTTTAAAATGAGATGTGAAGAAGCACCCAACTACACTAAGAGAATTCAGATTCATACCACTAAAATATTAGCAAGAAAGTATATTTGCATAGAATTACTCAACGTATTTTTGTAGTAAGACCAAAAGGGACACACCTACAGGATATCATCAGAAGGTAAGTATGAACACATCTGCACACGTCTCTCCCTTTTAACTTACTTGATTCTTCTGCCCTGCCAACTGGGACCACAGTTGCAGATGGACACAGTACTTTTTTCTGGAGGCTCTTCACTGCTGGCTTCCCTCCAGAGAGGGGCCAGTCTGTGGATGGAGCATGGCCAGAGGCTTCCTTTCTGGGCCTTGAGCCTCCATGGGTGAGGACTGCCTCTTTCTTAACTGTGTGCACACACAAGGCACATGGCAGTAGTTCCACTCATTGCTCCGCGGTTGAGAGGCTTGCAGTCTAGACAGTAGGGGAGAGGGCTTTTTCTTTCCTGGGGATGGAAAATGGTGTTGTCGATGTGATGGCAGGAGAGCAAAGAGGAGCGTGGTTCATGTGCACCTATCACATGTGTGATGCTAATCTAGTCCCCGGGGCGGGGGGGGGGAGACAAGTGGCTGAGTCCACCCAGGGAGCCCGCCCAGTCTAACCCTGAAAATGCATCCATGCACTTCACTAAAAGAGTCTTCCCACCACGTGGGAGGAAAAAATGATGGACCCAGGCTTCAGAGTGAGGGTGGGTTCATTTTGGTTAGAAAACCATGGGTGGGACATGATTTGCATGGTTTGTTTTGAAATGTTTGGCAGCTTTTTAGTGGCTTCTAGTCTGGTTTACATAAGGGTTGAAACAAGAAGAGCAGAATAGGAAGTGTGGGGTGGTCCCCCACTTCCCTTTGTAAACAGCAGTCCCGCGCAGCACCATCAGGGCACGTGGAGGAGGATGAAGGCAGAAGGAAATTGCCTGAAAGGTTCTCTTTTCCCGTACTGTGGGACAGGCTCCATGTTTCTGCTGAGGGCAAGGGGCAGGTGCATGGGTGCTGCGCACATCCTCAGCAGAGCAGACTCGGCCTCTGTCTGCTCCTCAGGAGGTTTACAGCTCTCTAGGCTATTGCTCCAAACTAAACACCCCATGAGGCCGAGAGACCTACCTGGCCAGGTGCAGTCCTGGCTGCAGCACCAATTTGTCTGGTGTTGGGCAGGTCTTGCTTGTAAAAGGAGAGGTGGTCTGGGCATCTCTGAGACCCTCCCTCAAGGCCTTGTGTCCTGTGGCATAGGAGCATGTCTGCCACAGACTCATCCCAGTGAGCTCCTCTCCCCTGGGAGCCCCTAGAGAGGAGTGGGCTCCCAGGAACATCTGTATAGTGAGGGGTCAGTCGGAGGCATGGGTGGGGTGTTTGCTGGGCACAAGCCAGTTAGGAGCTGGGCTCATGATCAGTCCCAGAGGGTCTAGGTCTGTCTGTCTCTCTGTCTCTCACACACTGACCCCAATGCAAAGTCATACCCCTGAGATAACACTGGTGATGCTCAGGATCAGGAAGTGAGGGGGTTGCTGTGGTTCTGGTCTGCCCTGCCCATGTGGCTTGGGAGATGGGTCCCAGTTCTACAAACTCTTTCGGCCTCCTCTGGCCTCCAAAGTTCCCCCATTCCCTGGGGCCCCTGCAGAGACCCCAGTCATCTTCGGTAGGAGGAGGTGCTCAGGACATATTTGGTGATTTGGGTTTAGTGCCTTTGGATCCTTGAGATTCTTCCATCGTTAACTTATAACAAACAAACAAAACCGTCCCAGTTTTCTCTGAGTCTCTGGAGCTTCCCAGAGCTGCTGGGCTGCCCTTTACAGAATGTCATCTGTGCTCCCGTTTCCTCCATGCCACCTGCACCTCCGCTCACCAAAACCACTCCTGTGAGTAAAGGGTACTCATGACATGGTTGCCAAATCCGGCCAGTGCCTCTCAGCACCGCCCCCCACCCTTGCTGCTTCCTTCCTGGGTGCCACCCTCTTCCTGGGTGGCCTCTGCCTGCAGTCCTCCCCTTGCAGGCCCCTCTGCCACCCTCTCAAAGGCATTCTGGCCTCTCTCCCCACCTAAAACCCCCTCTACGACTGGCCCTCCTGCCTCTCACCCCCTTCCTTTAGCTACCACATGCTGACCACAAAGTCCCCAAACTGACCCTGTGGGTTGCATCTGTCTTGCACTTCAGGCCTCAGGCTGTCTAGGTGGTCAGCAGAGTCTCAGGGTCTCAGGGTCAGTATTTCCAGGCTCCTGTCTCTCCTTCAGACCAGCCTGTATCATCTGAACTAGAGTCACCGTCCACTCACATGGGCACTCAAGCCAGAGTGCAGGTCCACCCGGATCCTTTCTCCCCGTTCTGCCCCTGCTGTACCAGGCCAAGTGCCCCCAGCAAGGCGCCACCCAGAGGCAGTTGTTTCAGGAGCACCTGCCACAGCCTCACTGACCTTGCTGACGTTACTCTGGGAGTCTGCCCACAGAGTGCCCTTCTCAGAGATCTGAACTGGCCATTCTGCCTCAGTCTCCCCTGCCTCACGCCCTCGTCCTGTTGCCCCTTTGCCACAACTGTTCAGGCCCCTCCATGCTGCTCTCAGGGTAAACTCCGTGCTGTACACTTGTCTGACCCTTGCCCCCCTTTGGTGCTCCATGCATGGGTGCTTCCTCAGCCCAGCCCCCTTCCTCCTCCCACTTCTCTCTTCCAGACTCCAGGGCTAGGTTTGGGGTCTGGGCATGGGTAGCATTAGGCTCTGCAGACCGTGCCCTCAAGCCTCCTGCTCTGGGTGTCCTGGCAGTGCCCCTCATGGGGCATTGTAATGATGACCTCTCCCATTGGTTCCTACCACCCATAGACAGGGCCTGTGCCTATGGACCTCGAGTCCTCTGTGCCCACCAGATTGTCCTGCTCAGGGGTCAGCAAAGTATAGTTCCTGGGCCAAATCCAGCCACTATCAGTTTCTATGAATAAAGTTTTATTGGAATACAACTAATGCACATTTATTGCCTCTGGCGGCTGTTGTGTTCACCCTACAGAGCTGAGTACTTACAGCCTGCAGAGCTGAAAATATTTATCATCTCAGCCTTTACAGACCCGTAGTCGGTGCACACCAGGGCTTTTCAATGAGTGGTAATGACTGTATTTATAAAGCTTTTCCCATACTCCAGGAACAGCGATGAGCTCTGTGCATGTCATTACATACTGAGCCTCATGGTGGCCCTGCAAGGTTCAGTAGCCACTGTTAGCTCTTCTCATCTTTTTAGTTGAGAAAACTGAAGATTAATTAATAACTTATTAAGTATTGCTGCTGCTAAGCAGGTGGACCTGGGATGGGAATGCGACTGTCTGCCTCCAGGACCCTGCCTGCCTCAGCCACCACAAGGAAGCCAAACACAGCAGGGGTTCAGGGAGTGGTGAAATGGAGGGGTGATGGGCTGCTGTGTCTGGGGGTGGGGGCCCCAGCCTCCAGCAGTTCCTGTCAGAACCAAAGCATATGTTGTAAGTGGAGAACATCAAAATTCAGGGAACTCATGAAGAGCACCTTAAACACAGGGAGACCTTCTGTTCCAACTTGGGACTTTGTGTTTCTCTTTGTTTCTTTATAACTTCTAAGCAGTTTTGAAAAGATTCAGCACACTAACAAGCTGCACAATAGATTTGATGTTTGGTTTAAGGTTCAGTCCCCCACAATCCTCAAATTAGGTCAAGTTTAAAAATAGGCAAGTCTGTTTTAGCAGAGTAGTTGCTCCATGGGTGGTACTGGACTGAACTGGAGATGACCATGGCAGCTGGTGAGTTTACGGGCCTTGGTGCTGTGCAGGGAGCATTTCACATGCATCATCTAAGCCTCTGTCACCCTGTTTTCATGCCCATTTTGGAAAGGAGGAATTGGCAGCCAAGCATTCCCATGGGCCAAGTACAGAGCAGACCTTGTAATTGACCCATCAGCCCAAGCAACTCATCGCTGCTCCAAGTCACAGTGGCAGGTTAGAACTGGAGCTCCAGAGCCACTTGGGGACCAGCCCTTAGGTCTGGCCTGTGGCTTTCCAAACATGACCCCTTTAGGTGTTTGCTGGGCTGGGTTAGGCCTGTAAATACTCTCCTGGTTCAGTTCGGTTATATATATATACTTTTGCATTTTTTCCTTTTTTTGGCCAGGGCAGGGTTTGAACCCGCCACCTCCGGTATATGGGGCTGGTGCCCTACTCCTTGAGCCAGAGGCACCATTCCCTGGTTCGGTTAGGGTTGGGGCAGTGGTGGGGAGTGATGACCTTGGCTTCTCACTTCTCCAGGCTGGCCCCTGTGCTTGGGTACAGTTCCTTGAAGAGCTCATTTCTTCTTAGGTGGTGGTGGGGCATGCAAGGCAAGTTGAGATGTTTCTGTTACCTATTAAAATAGTGGCCTTTGAACCTGCCAGAAAATTAAGGTATATCTGAATAGGAGTTAGAAGTCATTCCGTTTATGCCATATTCCACTCCTGGACACCTTTGTCCGTTCCTCCCCATTAGAATTCTCTGCTTCCATCAAGGCCCACCTCATATGCCACTTTCACCTCCACCCTAGAGGCCTGATTTGGCCATGTAATGTCATCAAACACCATACGTGAGGCTAACAAGGCCATAAGCAGAAGAGCCCTGCCCCTAGGAGTTCCCAGTCTGAGGCCAGCCAGTTGTTGCTCAGAACAGACTCAGGGAGTGCTGGGAGCCCAAACTCTTGACCCAGCAGGTGAGATGGAGTAAATTCCCAGCATTTCTTGGAGAGGGCAACTCACAGTAGGTTTTGAAGGCTGAATAGGAGTTGGCTGTGAGCACAAAGGGGCAGCTTGTGCAGTGGCTGCTCAGGGCCTGCGAATAGTGATCCTGGGGAGAGCTGGAGGGTAGACTCTGCCCAAATATTGGGTGGGAACAGTGGGGGCAGCAGCCAGAGAGGGGAGACTGGGCCTTCTTTCCACCTGAAATTCTTCATTGTCCTTTGGCTTCGTCATTAGTGGTGATCTGTGCCCCTCACATACAGGAGCCCCCTGAGGCTGGTTCTTCAGGAAGCTGAGGAGCAGTGGAAAGAACACAGGGTCTGGAGCTTTCTGGCCCAAGTTCAAGCCCCAGCCTTGCCCCTTACCGGGTTTGTGACTTTGAGCTCAGTTCCTTCATTTTCCCGAGTTTGTTCTTTATCTGTAGGAAAGGACTGTCCCTGCTGTGAGGTGAATGACATGAATAGATGTGAATTGCTGGGTGCAGGGTCAGTCACAGAACAGACCAGGTCCTGCTGGGGACAGGCAGAGAGAAGGCACACAGGTGACTCTGGCTGCCCCGCTTTGATCAAAACTGTGTCTGCTGACTGGAAAGCATGTGGTTTCCCCTCTACCAAGAATCTTGGATCCTGGCCCATGTAGGAAGATGAGCACATGGTTCAGTGTTTTTCAGCCTTTTTTATCCCACGGCACACTTAAATTATGTGCATCAACAAAAGTAAAATAATGGATATACTCACTGTGCTTTGAACATCTTTCAAAAATAATTTAATTAGTGATCTTTAAAACTTTTCATTGCACACCTACCTAAGATCCTCGCATGGCACGGCAGTGTGCCACAGCACGCGGGTTGAAGATCACTGAAATAGGTGATCAGCAGAAACTCCCAGCCTAGTTCCCGTTGTAATCTGTGAATAGGATAAACCTTAGAAAGGTTTGGAAGAAGCAGACAGAGTCCCAGTGTGTGCTCTTTGTCAACTATGAAGGCATTCTGGGGGAAGCCAGTCCCTTCAAGACGCTGAGGGGTGCTTGAAAAGGCTCAGGGGATAAGAGAAACCCAGAAGACCCTTATCCAGGGAAGCAGCTGTGGTGTGGGCACAGACTGACTCTTCTTCTTTGTGCATGCCACTGCCGGTGACAAAAGCAGAGTCCGGTGGCACTCTGACCCAATAATGTTTGCGGGGCTGACATTTGTTTGGTTTGCTGTGTATCTTAACCGTCTTAAGACTCCCCATTTCTAGGAAATTGCCAAGAACTTTTGTTTTTCCAAGGGTATGTTTGTAAAATATTCACTAGGAACTGCATACTGAGTGAATAGCGTGCCCCCACCCCTGCCCCCCATGCCAGGATGAATGTTGAATTGAGAGGACTAGACTCAGACCTGGAACCTGGGATAGACTCAGCCCTACCGCTTCCTTGTGAAACTGGGTCCCCGAGGTCCTGTAATGTCAGCAGAACCCACTTGTCCCTCCAAATGAGGTTACGTCAAAGCCTGTCACCACAGCCTGTAGCACTTGACTACAGCAGACGTTCCGGAAGTGTTGCCTTCTCAAATTTAGATATTTTCTTGATTTATGGATTTTTTTCTTACAGCAGAGAAAGTCTGTTTGTGCTTGCCTAATGAAAAAAAGTGACGATGATAAAAAGTGGAACCAAAACATCCTGCCACGTGTGGCCTTATCTCTGGATTCTTTGGATCTAAATGCCGAAAAGAGCTTTGGGTTTAGAGTTCTGTAGTAATGACCCAGGTGCCTTTATCTGATGGTCCTCTTGTATGTTTTTGCTCACCAGGAGCTCAGAGAAGATAATATCATTTTAATTGAAACCAAGGCCATGCTGGAGGAACAGCTGACTGCTGCTCGCACCCGGGGTGATAAAGTCCACGAGCTGGAGAAGGAGAACCTGCAGCTGAAATCTAAACTGCACGACCTGGAATTGGTACTGCACGCTGGTTACTGACTTAGAATGGACTGGGCACCTTCAGGCTTATGCCGTGCCCATCTTTCTGCTACTCAGTTATTGGATTTGTTGCTGCTGCTGCCAGTTAACTTACTGACTGTAGGGAGTAGCTTGCTTACATCAGTGGGCTCCAGTGGGTACCACTTAACACCCACAAACAGACAGCACTTTGATTCATGGATTTTTTTTCTTACAGCAGAGAAAATCTCTAAGGATGAATGTACATTCATGTGTGTCTTCTGCAAGAAAGGTCTTTGCTGGCTTTTATGTGTGGGTTGAGCCGTAATTCTTTAGCCTCTTCACAGCTTTTGAGGTCTGCTTTAGAGCTACAAAGCTGGCTGTCACCATAGTCCTTGCTTTAAAGCCCCATATAGTATGTCACTTTGCTCAGACAATATGCATTTGGGGACCTCCTATCTCTCTTTATAAGCTAGGTAGCCAGGTCAGGGTATCTTTTAGTGGCCGTACCTCTCACAGTGGGGTGGGCCCTGTTTGGAGGTGAGCAGGGACATGATGATAGATGCACGGGGACTGGGGCTTGCCCAGAACGTCCCCCCAGCTGCATCCTCACTTCTTCCCTCCTCCTGCCCTAGGACCGGGACACAGATAAGAAACGAATTGAGGAGCTGCTAGAAGAAAACATGGTCCTGGAGATTGCACAGAAGCAGAGCATGAACGAGTCTGCCCACCTTGGCTGGGAGCTGGAGCAACTGTCCAAGAACGCAGACTTGTCAGACGGTGGGTAGTGCCTGGGGTCTGGGACCAGCCTGGCTGTGGCCACCTCCTCATCCCAGAAGCTGAGCCCTTGGCTCTGAACCTTCCGTGTCAGCCCATCCATTCACCTCAAGTAAATACGATTTCCTTCAAGTGCCATTTGGAACTGTTTCATTACAGTTCTCCCCAGGGAAAACATGAGGGGTCTGGCAGCCTTGATGTCAGGACGTTAAACACAAATTAAGTGTTGCCAGATTTCCCAGTTCCCATATGGACGCTCCCAGGAGCTTCCAGATTATAGCATGCTGACACCCAGAAAACGTTTCAGGCCGTCTGTGGATAGCTGAGAGCCCTGAATGGCAGGAGGAATCCCAGCGGTCACTAATCTCCACTCTAAATGTACCCTGGGCATTATTTCCTCTGTTCATTTGCATAATTGGGTAAGATGGATGCAGCCTGTCCTCTGTCTCCTGGGTGGGGGTGCTAAGTGGTTGCTGCTTCCAAGACCCGGGTTCTTGGCTGATCTGCCAGCCTCTTCCTTTCCTGCCTGGGCTTGCTATGCTACCCACTGCCCCAGCATCCCGAGGTGTCAGTCGGGAAGGGAGGGCAGGCCAACAATAAGCCAGTTCCTGTGTTCAAAAATAGCACCATTCCCATGCACCTGATAATTCAAGTTAATATTTACTTGGAACTTTAGAGTGGGATAGGGCTTTTGGCTTTTTATAATTCTGCTAAACATCCCTAAACAAGCTGGAAGGTTATTGAAAGCAGCTGAATATTTCTTCTCATCAAGGGGTTCTATCAGTTCCAACCCTAAAATCAACTAGTTACACTATTAATCTGTGTAAGAAGTCAGTAGTCTATGTCTGTGCTCTGGAGCCTGTGGGTTCGTCTGGGCCTGAGGGGTGCGCAGGGGCAGAATCCCCCCAAACTCCCTGCTTCTGCAGGTGCAGGTCTGTGTAAGGACACTGCCCCCTGGTGGAGCAAAGAGGAGGTGCAGGCTGCCTAGGCCAGTCTCCAATCAAATGAATAATAATGAAATGTAGGTCACTACAGAAGTTTTGGGGGCAGATTGTATTATGGTCCATTATTTCATTTCCAAGAAACACACTATAACATCTTATAGTTATCACACTGTAACTCCCCTGTGAAATTTTTAACTTCTGGACTTCTTGGTGCTGCTGAAAGGGCTTTATTTATTTTCATCCATGCAGATTTTACACTTCTTGATTTTTGTGGATCTCAGAACTTTCGTAATGACCCATGTACTTGTTACACCAGAGTGGCTGGTAGGGGTGGGGGAGGTTAGACGACCTCGCCAGTTCAGACCATTCAGGATAATTTGTGAGCCATTTTAAGGTCAGTGACCATGCTTTAGTATTAGTATTCTCAATTGCTAGTACCTAGCTAGGAGTTGATAGGTGTTGGGTTGAGTGATGGCATAAGGCAGGCAAAGCCCCAGTATACTTTCAAGTTTTAGTGTAGTGTTTCTTGAGTTAAAAGACCTGACGAAAAGTCCCGGCTCCTCTACTAGTCAGCTGGGTGACCCAGAGCAAATACTAACCTCTTTAAATTTCAGCTCTAAATGGGGGTGATGAACCTGCCTTGGTCGAGGGCGTCTGTCCTTATTGGCATTGCCTTTCTGAAATAGCTGGTTGCTCTGGATAGACTCGGGTGTGCCGATGAGAGTAGCCCCAGTGAAGAACCATTGGTTTTCTGACTATTAAGCCATGTGTCAGCGTTAATAGTCTTCCTTGAATTTTATGGAAGAGGAAACAAGGCTTATAATCAGTTCCCTTGTTTATCTTGTAGAACCTTAAAAATTGTTCTCTGTGAGTATAAAGCTTCAGCTTGGGAAGGTAAAAAGGGATGGGTGGGGGTAATGGTTGTAGGATAATGTGAATGTACCTGGTGTCCAGATCTGTATTCTTAAAAATGGTTAAAATCGTGTTTTGCCATAATAAAAAAATATTTTTTCATAAATGCTGTAGAGGTACTGTCCCAAATGATCGCAGGTTCTGAATTAGTGGAGCTAGGTGTGTCAGATCAGGTTAGTTTCATTTGCAGCACAGTCAGGACAAAGCCTTCCAAACAACCTCGTATGTCCAGCATATGTGTGTTTATGTGTGAATCAGCATTAGGCCCAGGTGAGGGCCACAGACACCCTGTCCTCTGCTGCTGCCTTGGGTCTTCAGGATATTCTGACTTGTGCTGTTTAACCTTGGTAGAAGATGAAAACTCAAAGGAGAAGACAGGCGCCTTTTAATCCTTACCATCACCCAAAGGATCTGAACGCACCCATTTTGTCTCTAGATGGCTGTGTGTGCTGTGAGAGCCATCACTCTCTGTTCACCACAGTCCTGAGATGATGACTAAGAGGCCAGGGTGGGGTTAGCTGCCTTAGCACAGAGTGGTAAGGCTCCACGGGACAAGGACATTTGCTGAGTGGGAACAGTGGGGTCTGTGACAACTCTGATCCCTCTTTGGGGGGCTTTCCTATACTTTTCCCCTCCCTGTAACTTATCCCCTGCTTGTGCAATAGAGGACCAAGAACTCCCATTCCTAGCTCTTGCCTTTTCTAGTTGCATCAGAGCTCTTTAAAAGTAGAATAGGGGGTGATGGTTGTAGGATAATGTGACTTTTTCTATCTTTAGCTGATTTTTCATTTCACGTAGAATTCTTAAGCAATTTGCATATAGTATGTCCCTTTTCTTCAAAGTATGAAGACATAAAAAGAAATCTCTGTACAAAGGCTGTGGCCCAGGATGGCAAGTGGTCAGCAGGTGTCCCAGCATAGCTCCCTGTCACTGCAGCTGACCTCACTCATCAGGTCCCTTGCCCCTACCTTCTGAACAGGCCACATGCCCACTACTCTTAAGCAAGCACAGAAAGTATCACTTGTGGGCCATCTCGGTTAGCCTCTGAAATCCTTGAGTTAGATGGATTAGCAGCCAGTGGTTGCTTGTAAGTCACACAGCCTTCAACTCTTGCATCATCAACACCTTAGCCAGAGCCTGTTTCTTCCTGAGCTCTGGGTTGCCCCCACAGAGGGACCCTCAGGTGCTGGTGGCAGCAACCCCACGTGAAGTGGGGGTAGAGGGAGGAGGGAGTGTCTAGCACCCCTCTCACATCCTGGGCAGGGGTGAAAGCAGAGGCCCCCCAGAACCCGTGGCTCTGACCGCCTTCCATGCTTCAGCCTCCAGGAAGTCGTTCGTGTTTGAGCTGAACGAGTGCGCCTCCAGCCGCGTCCTCAAGCTGGAGAAGGAGAACCAGAGCCTGCAGAGCACCATCCAGGGGCTGAGGGACGCGGCCCTCACGCTGGAGGAGAGCAGCCTCAAGTGCGGGGAGCTGGAGAAGGAGAACCACCAGCTCAGTAAGAAGGTAGCTGTGGCCTGCTCGGGTCAGGGGAAGGCAGGAAGGCAGGCTGATTCTTGTCTACAACAGACAGGCAAGAAGGGGGCCAGGTAGGGTGTTGAGGAGAGTGAAGTGTCCAGATACAGTCACAGTTAATTATAACAGAGGGACACGAGAGACACCTGAGACGTACCAGGGGAAGCATGGGCTTGTCCCTGCTCTGCTGGACACGTGACGTCTGTGTCTTCTTGTCTTCTGTGATGTGGGTTGAGGGGGCACCACCTGTAGGAGAAAACCCTTTTTCTCTTCTACATCACTGCCCTTGGTGCTTCCCTTCTGACACCGCATTGTGGGTTTTCCCCATGGAGCAAATCTCCAGTTTTCGCAGACACAGCTGGGTGTCCTCCGATTTCACTCGGTTCTGATGCTGTCTACCAGGTTAGCACAAATTCCACAGGTTAAGGACTCGGTCCCACAAGGCTGGCCCACCTTCAGATGCTGGTCTGAGTCCAGGCTGTCCCCTGTGCTTCTGACTGCTGACTGTAAGTCAGAAGTTCCCAGACTCCCCTCCTTGGGTTCCACTGTTGCCAGAATAGCTTCCTGTTACTTCTTTATTGTAAAGGATACAGCTCAGGAGCAGCTCAGACGCACAGGCTTGGGAAACAGGGTACGGAGCTCCCCAGTCCGCTCTGGGTCTCCTCCTCCCAGCACCCCCAGGTGTTCACCAACCCAGACACTCTCTGACCTCGCCCTGGGGCATTTTATACACATACAGAGGCGCAGCTGATACGTCACTGGGCCATTAGTGAGCAACTCAACCTCTAGCCTTTCTCTCCTCCCTGGAGTGGGGGGCCCTGAAAGTTCCAACCCTCTAATCACATGGTGGGTTCCCCTGGCAACCAGCCCTCATCCTGAGGCTGCCTGGGAGCCCCCAGCCCCCTGATATCTCACTAGTGTACAAGAAAGACATCTACCATTTTGGAGGTTCTAAGAGTTTTAGGAGCTTGTGCTAGGATTGGGAAGAGCCACATTTCCTGTTGTATCACATGACCTAATGGATGTGTGAGGATGGTGGGACTGGTGTGTGTAACGGCCTGGCACAGAGGGTGTGCTCAGGGGAAAGAGCAGCACTCTGTTAACAAGCACAGTGGGGCAGGGGCGAGGAAGCACTGTGTGTGGTTCAGAGTTCCAGGCTCAGAGCTGTGCGTGTGAACATGAGATGATTGAGCATTTTAGGGTCTTGCTGGTGGTCAAACAAGCAAGTCTGTCCGTGCTCATTCCCTCCTCTTGGTTTATGGAGTAGGAAGAAATGCAAGCTGAGCTGCATTTGCTTTTAAGGGCAGCAGCTGGGTCTTGCTGGTAGCCCAGCAGAACCCAGACCTGTGGGAGGGGAGACAGACCTTTACAGGCCAGCCTTGTTCTCCAGTTACCAGGATTCCCGTTCACACAGTGAGTTTGGTCTCAGATGTGGGAAGGGGCCATCACGAGGCTAGGGGTCACCTACAGGAACAGGGCACCTCATCCATCTGGTCCACACCGAGGATGGCACAGGTGCATCGGGGCTCTGAACATACCAGCTGGCAGATTCCAGCCGAGGGAGGAGGTGAGAGTTCTGACTGCCACGCAGGATTGGCATTTCCAGGTGTCAGCCTGTAGCATCACAGGACTGTGGGAAGAGTTTGGGGTGCAGGCAGGATTCCTGGGTCCACTTGGTCCTGCTCTGCTTTTTCTTCACCTCTGAGTGAGGTGTGGGACACACCCCCTTGCTGTGAGTAGGTTCCTTGGGTTGTCCCTGTGAAGCATTGTCTGCCTTACAGCATTTCAGTTGCCAAGTGGTTTGCTATCTCTGCAGGACAGCAGAAAACACCCCCTTCTCAGGCCACGTCTTCCAGGGGGGGCAGCATGGAGAGAGTTCCTAGAAAGTCTTGGTTCCTTAGATTCACGTGGACCTAGCACAGGAAGTGACTTCACAAATGGCAGCCCAACCTTAGCCAAGACAAATAGACCTTTAGAAGATGAGAATTTCCAACTCTGCGGTCCTCTCAGCTCTGCCCTGTAAAGCCTGCATTATAATTTCGCTGGCCCAGGGACCTTTGTGGTCCCCTCCAAGCAGGCCACAAGGGTGGTTCTCAGATGTGTTGCTGCGCTGGCCTGTCTGTTGCTGTTCTTCCTCTTCCCACCCAGCATGACTCGGGTCACAGCCTCCTAACTCCCTGGCTGGATCCCAGCCTTTTCCTGCTGTGGCCCTGAGGAGGTCATGTTTTGGCACAGACTCCTTTGTGCCTGGGGATTGGGAAGGGCCAGAAGGGAGGGGCGGGCAGGCAAGAGCTGTCAGATACTTGGACCCCTCTCCTCCCTGTCCTGCTTAGCCTGCCCCAGGCCTGGCTAGAATCTGGCCTGACCCAGCATGGGTGGTTCTTCTTTCACTCTCTGTACATGGCACATGGACCTATTGTCCCTGACACCTGGCCCAGAGACTGGGGCACAATGGTCCTCCCCAGTATTTAATGGAAGAACACTTTTAGTACTGGTGGGAGGGTCACACTTTGGCCCTTTGCCCCTCAGCCCGCTCAGCCCATCCTGAGCTTCTCTCCCCAGCCTCAGCTACCCAGCCACCGTATCTCAGTCTGTAATTGAGCCTATTAGTCTCCACTGAGCCCCACGGGGGAACCTCAGGAGCATAGCCAAGGCTGTGAGCTGGCTTAGTTCCCTGACATCTGTGGAAACCATACTTCCCTGACATTAAAACATCCTAGTTGGGTGCTCATGCTTGTAATCCTAGCACTCTGGGAGGCCGAGGAGGGTGGATTGCTTGGGCTCAGGAGTTCTAGAGCAGCCTGACCAAGAACAAGACCCTATCTCTACTAAAAACGGAAAAACTAGCCAAGCACCGTGGTAGGACCCTATAGGCTCAGTTGCTCAGGAGGCTGGGGCAAGAGGATGGCTTAAGCCCAAGAGTTTGAGGTTGCTGTGAACTATGACACCACAGCACTCTAACCTAGGTGACAGAGGGAGACTCTGTCTCCAAAAGAAAACCTCATTCTCTCTAACTCATGGCACTTCTGTGGATCCTGGGGAAGCTGCCTCCCTCCTCTGTGTCTATAACTTTGTATTGATTTCATAAGAGTCCATTCTTTGAGTCAAGAGGGAAAGAATCCTCATTTTTAGGGACAGAATAGCAACTCTTTAGGGGCCTGTCATGAGAAGGCAGAAGCAGCCCATGTAGAGATACCCAGGGGTCCGGGGAGGCCAAGGCCACATTGTAGGAGTCTATAGCCCAAGAAAGGGGCTATGAGGTCAGGGAACCCTTTTGGGGCCAGAAGGCCTGCAGCTAGCTCACATCTCCTCATAGTGAGTTTCTCAGAGGCACTGACATCCTTGGGATGGAGAGGAGTGCAGGGCAAAGTGCCATAGAAGGAGAAAGCTGAGGGTCTAGCAATGATGGGTGGGACCTGGGAAACCATATCTTTAGGCCAGAATTAAGAACAGTCAGAAGGTTGAGAGAGAAGGGGCAGTAGGGATGAGGGGCTAAGCATTAGCAGCAAAGGGGGAGAAGAGAGAAAATCAGACTCTGGAGCCAGCCTAGCCCGGGGGGGGGCTAGGGGAGCTGGGGCAGGCCCCCCAGGAGTGAGAGCAAGGCGGGGGTCACACCGTTGCTACTTCCTGCATTTGACCTGTGTTACTGCTTTTGGGAATGGGCCCCTCAGAGGCAAGCCCTGGCTCCCTTCTGTGTCCCAGGCCTTCTGCTAGAGGTAGGGAAGGAAAGATGCTCCCACTTCTGAGGGACCCACATGCAGCCTGACTAGGGGAGGCACTGTCGTCCCTGGGTTGGGGCAGGGGACAGTCTGAGCCCATGTACAGACCTGGGAGGCAGGAAGGTTGACAGCCCCTCACGTGAGGAATGTGGCAGAGCTGCCTTAGACAATGGTCCTTAGGATCACCCGAGAAGCTCTGCAAACCTATCCCTGCAAGGTCCCACCCTAGATAGACTGAATTAGAGCAGCGTCTCAGTGCAGACTGCTCACTGGTCACCTGGGCAACCCTGGATCTATCTCTAGAGGTTCTGATTTAATTGTTGGTCTGAGGGTCAGATTTTTCATAGCTTCCCAGATCGTTCCTCTTGAGAACCAGGGTTTTAGAGCAGTGGTCTCAAACCAGCAGCACCAGAATAGCTAGCAGTACGTGAATGCAGATGCTCAGGCCCACAGGGTAGGAGTGGGGTGGGCATCGTGGATCACACCTGCTGTGTGCTAGGTGAGCTGCTCTTAGCAGGACGTGCTCAGCACATGGGTACTGCTGGCCCTGATGGTCAGTTGTGGAAACTCGCTCACAGCCGCATAAGAGGGAGGAAAGTCTTGAACCACTGTCCCTTAGTAGCATCTTGCCTTTTCTCCCAGTCCTGTCCCCCATGCTAAGGAGCTTGGCACTGGCAGGAAAGGACAACCCAAGTTTTAACTCCTTGTGACACAAGCAGTGCAGGCCACAGCATGGGCACTACCAGGGAGCTGGATCTCAGGCCTTGTCCTAGAATCTGTGTTTTAGTATTACATCCAGGTACTCGTGCACGTGACATGTGCATGTACCTGGTTAGGTAGTTGATGTTGTTTGGGAGGGGTGGGCATAAATGGAGTTTAGCAAAGGAGCGTGGGGGGTGGACATAGTTTAGCAAAGGAGCATAGTGTCAGGGAGATCCCTGGACTGCTGTCCAAGCGAGAAGAAATGTGACCTGGCCTGGGGCAGAGGCACAAGGGGATTCTGGGGGATGCCGGATGGGCAGGAAGCACAGGGCTTGTTGACAAATTTATCTGACCAATCAGGCAGCTGGGTGGCATCACTGATTAAGGCAGGAAGGAGGACAAGGGGATGGTGAGTGAAGTCCCCATGAGGTGTCCAGCAGTGGCAGACCTGGGCAGTGGGGCACAAGCCACCTGGAAGAGACAGGCTTGGAGGGGATGTCGACAGATTGGTGCCTGATGGTCTTGTCTCTAAGAGTGAAGGGTGAGGGGGTGAGGAGATTGCCACAGAACCATGCCAGGAGGTTTTCCTTTGAAGAGCTCCTTTAAAGTATTCTGTGGGGCTGAGGGTTTGGTCATAGTTCTGTTGACTGACTTCTGCACCGGGCTGGGTCTTTGCAGATCGAAAAGTTACAGACCCAGCTTGAGAGAGAAAAGCAAAGCAACCAGGACTTGGAGACCCTCAGTGAGGAGCTGATCAAAGAGAAGGAGCAGCTGCAGAGTGACATGGAAACCCTGAAGGCTGACAGAGCCCGGCAGGTAGGTGCTGCCCCAGCTGGCGCCTCTCACCTCTCCTAGAATCCCTGCCCATACGAAGGGAGCAGAGGGTCTTGGCCACTCCCAGAAATGCATCACAACACGTGGTTATCAGTCACCTCCCCTAGCTGCGGCTTAAACCAGCACTTACCTACTGGCACTGGAGAAAGGTGGCTGGGTTTTGCCCTCCAGGGGACATTTAGCAAAGTCTAACGATGTTTTTGTCTGTCATGACTTAGGGGATAAGGTGGATGACGCTTCTGTGCAGGGACTAGGAGGAGGCCAAGGATTCTGCCAGATGTTCTGTAATGCACAATGTAGTCCACTGTGACAAGGAATGATCCTGCTACAAGTGTGCATAATGTCCTGGCTCAGAACCATGGCACTGGCAGGAAAGGATAGCCCAGGCTTTTTTTTGTTTTTGTTTTTGTTTTAGAGACAGAGTCTCACTTAGTCACCCTTCGCAGAGTGTCGTGGCATCATAGCTCACAGCAACCTCCAGCTCTTAGACCTAGGCGATTCTCTGCCTCAGACTCCCAAGTAGCTGGGACTACAGGCGCCTGCTACAGCGCCCAGCTATTTTTTGTTGCAGTTTGACTGGGGCTGGGTTTGAACCTGCCACCTTGAGTATATGGCCCGGCGCCCTACTCACTGAGCCATAGGCACCGCCTGATAACCCAGGCTTTAACAGGTTTTATTTCCCTCGCCCTATAAGAAATCCCAGGGTAGGCATTCCAGGGCCAATGCAGTGGCTCAGTGACACCACCAGAAACTGGCCTCTCACTGCTCTCCTGGCCTTAGCAAGGGCTGCTGCACATTCCCAAGGTACAGGCAGGAGGAAGGCAGAAAAGCACAAGGAGGCTCCAAAGGACCCTCTTTGGATGTTGCCTCAGCCAGCTGATGTGTGACTACCTCTGCAGGGGAGGCCAGAGTACTGAGGGTTTAGTTTTTCAGCCTCTGTAGGAGCTGAATTAACAGGGAAGAGAGGGTTGGGATGGCGCTGCATGTAGTGAACAGACGGTGCCCTGCCCGGATGCAGGTCAGAGCTGGAAAGGCAAATGGCCAGGTGACAGGCAAGGCAGTCTCACGTGTGTGCTGCTGGGGGAGAGAATACTGGAGCGCAGGGCCACCTTACCAGTCGTCTTTGTGGACTGACCCTGTGGGTAAGAGGGAGTTGGTGAGGCTGAAGTCCAGGGGAGGGTACTCCAGGCAGAGGGCACAGCATGTGCCAAGTGTCCCCAGGAGGAAAGAGCTGAGAATGGTGGACAAGGCAGTGGCCTGAGGGGAGGCCACAGGGATGGGTAGGGTCCAGTCATCAGGATCCTGATCCATAACCAAAAAGTATGAGGGAAATCACTAAAACTGCAAGTAAGGGAAAGATGTAGTTTCCATTGGAAAACCATCCTGGCCACTCTCAGTGTGTTTTGACTTGAACCATCTTAAGCGATTGCATCTGTGCTTGCTCACCTGGGTCTACGTCAGGCCCTTGGGGAGCATATAGACACATTTGGGCACAGGTAGGGTGGTCATTCAAGGCCTCCACTTTCCACCCCCTGGTGTGAGCCCACATCACTGAAATGGGGTCATACCGCAGCCTATTTATACATTACTCCATAGATCAAGGACCTTGAGCAAGAAAAGGACCACCTCAACCGAGCAATTTGGTCGCTGCGGGAGAGGTCACAGGTCAGCAGCGAGGCCCGCGTGAAAGACGTGGAGAAGGAGAACAAGGCCCTCCACCAGACGGTGACAGAGGCCAGCAGCAAACTCAGCCAGCTGGAGTTTGAGAAGCAGCAGCTGCACAGAGACTTGGAGCAGGCCTGGGAGAAGGGGCAGCGGGCGGAGAAGCTGGAGGGGGAGCTGCAGCGGCTACGGGAGGAGAACACGCAGCTGGCTGGCAAGGTGACCTCCCTGGAGACGGCCACGGAGAAAGCCAGGGCCCTGGAGCACGAGAGCCAGGGCCTGCAGCTGGAGAACCGGACGCTGAGGAAGTCTCTGGACACCTTGCAGAACGTGTCCGTGCAGCTCGAGGGCCTGGAGCGCGACAACAAGCAGCTGGACGCGGAGAACCTGGAGCTGCGCAAGATGGTGGAGGCCATGCGCTTCACCAGCGCCAAGATGGCACAGATCGAGAGGGAGAACCAGCAGCTGGAGCGGGAGAAGGAGGAGCTGAGGAAGAACGTGGAGCTGCTGAAGGCGTTGGGCAAGAAGTCAGAGCGCCTGGAGCTCAGCTACCAGAGTGTGAGTGCCGAGAACCTGCGGCTGCAGCAGAGCCTGGAAAACAGCGGCCGCAAGTCGCAGGCCCTGGAGAGCGAGCTGGGCGAGCTGGAGGCCGAGCACCAGGCACTGCAGCGGGACCTGGAGGCCCTGCGGCTGGCCAGCGTGCAGCTGGAGCGGGCTGAGAGGGACAAGAAGGCCCTAGAGCAGGAGGTGGCCCAGCTGGAGAAGGACAAGAAGCTGCTGGAGAAGGAGGCCAAGCGGCTGTGGCAGCAGGTGGAGCTGAAAGATGCGGTCTTGGACGACAGCACCGCTAAGCTGTCCGCTGCAGAGAAGGAGAGCCGTGCGCTGGACCGGGAGCTGGCCCGCTGCAGGGATGCGACCGGCAAGCTGAAAGAGCTGGAGAAGGACAACAGGGACCTCACCAAGCAAGTTATTGTGCATACCAGGACGCTGACAACCCTGCGGGAGGTGAGCGGGAGCAGACATCTCCTCAGGGGTGGGGGAGTGTCAGCAGGCAGGGGGTTCCAGCATAGAAGTAGGACTCCGTGTCTTTCTCAAATGATTTCCCCAGTTCTCAGCCGAGTAACACCTACAGGTCTAAGAACCCAGTGAAAGTCACGTGTAACAGTCCTTCCACAGAGAATTGCTCCTGGTCATTTGGCTTATTTCATTCCATTATCTCCCCTATGCATAAGAAAACAGACACACACTCGACATGCTGTATACACAGTGCGGCTGTCTGTTTTTTATTTATTTTGTCTTACTGAATAGGTTTTAAAGGAACATCTCTCAATGGCTTCAAGACACATGTATTTGATCCTATAGTTTACAGTGCTTCTATTTTAAATATTAAGGTGGTTTCCAGTATTTTCCACTATTAACACTGGCCATCTTGTGAACATACCACAACGTATCATTGTGAATATATCAAACTGTTTTCTGAGGACATATTCCTAGAAATAGAATTACAGGATCAGAGAGCATTTAATTACTTATTGCCCTATAGACAAGACACTCATGTCAGAAATCAGACCTGCTGCTCAGAAGTCAACATAAGTGGCATTCTAACACATATCTTTGAGAAGGAACCCATCAGACTCTGTACGGTGGCACCTGGACTGGTGGTTTTCATGCCCGTGTGTTCATTCCCTTTCTGTGGGAAGAACATCCCCTAGGTTCAGGCTCCCCATAAGGCAGCCTTGAGCCAGGCTGGCTCTGGCCTCTCTGCTGCGTCCCTGCTGAACTCCTGTCCCATACGCCTGTCTCATGGTTGTTGCAGGACCTGGTGCTGGAGAAGTTGAAGAGCCAGCAGCTGACCAGTGAGCTGGACAAACTGAGCCAGGAGCTAGAGAAGGTCGGCCTCAGCAAGGAGCTGCTGCTGCAGGATGACAACAGCAACGGTGACACGTGAGGACACCCTTCTGTCACGGAGCGCTTCCCGCGTGTTTAGTCTACAGTTCTGTCCTTGTGGGGTCCCTTAAGCTGTTCTCCTTTGCATTCCAGATCTTGTTCCTTAAGGTTCTCAGGCACATGTGGAGGGAGATTTTTGTCTGATAAAACGGCTTCTTAATTTTTTAGAAAAGTTTGACTGTTGCAGCTTTTCCCTGCAGTGCTTTCTTACGTGACCTTATTTTTCAAGGAAATTTAGTGTCTTGGGCTTTTCCTGGACTTATAAGTGACAAGATCCACATGACTGATAAAGGGATACCTTTTTAGTGGAAAGGCCCTGAACTTACCATTTAGTTAGCACTGTGACCTTGGGCAAATTTCTTAACCTTTCTGAGACTCAGTTTCCCCATCTGTAAAATGGCCATTCATAGCCCCCAAAGACAGTGTCACAAAGCTGTAGAAGTAGTGTTGTGTTTGAGGGTTTAACAGGTCTCTCTACTCACGGAACCCTGAAGCGGGCTCTCGAAGGCTGGGCTTGGGCTCCTGATTTTTCGGCTGATGAGTGGTGAAAGAAACCAGTTTTATGGAAAGAAAGCTGTGTTGGTAGTTAGGAAACTGGAGGCTTATGAGTGATGAGGCAGATAAGCGATGCTATTAATGCCTTTGCATTTTCCAGAAAATATAAGATTTTGGAGGGCAGAAATGAATCAGCATTGAAAACAACCCTGGCCATGAAAGAAGAAAAGATTGTGTTCTTGGAAGCACAGGTGGAAGAGAAAGTGAGCCTGAATCACCAGTTGCAGAGTGAGCTCCAGACGGTAAGAGTGACCACCATGGAGTTGAGCACGGGACCCCAGCTGTCAAGTCTGTGCCTCTCCCTTTCCAGCCCCTCAGCTGTGCAGCTAAGAGCAGCCTGGATACCCATTTCTGGGGGCAGGTGGGTATGAGCCACAGAGTTAATGAAGGAGCCACCGTCAGCATCACATGTGCTGTACGGAACCAGAGTGAGAGTCAGAGGCCTGCAGGGGGAGGCAGGTGACTGAGAGCAGCACCAGGGCTGCCAGGTGGGATCTGGGGAAACCCCATGACAGCCCCATGCAAAGCCAAGCCAAGCCACAGGCACCCTGAGCAGAAGCCTGCAGAGGTTATAGGCACCCTCAGATGGGAGGGACAAGTGCTCAGGACTGAGGAAGATGTGCACGTGTCCGCCCCTGGGTACATGTATACACAGTGCTGTCCCCATGTGTGTGTGCACTTTCCACATGCATACAGATGTGTGCTTTCATACACATTTACACACGTGTTCTCCGTGCATATATATGCACGTGCTATCTATACGTGTACACACTCTGCACATACACATGTGCACACGCTCTTCCCCCTCTTAAATGCATGCTTTTACATTCCTCCTTTTTGAACATAGGCAATGTTTCTTGGCTGCAGGAATGAGTAGGAATCTGGAACAAAACAGTTTTAGTGCCAGTAGGGACTTTATAAGGTACATGATCACCTGGTCCCTGTTCCTGTGCCTCACCTGGTCCCCACTCCTCTGCCTCACCTCTGCTCTGTGGAATGGACAGTTGAGGTGCAGGAGGGCAAAAAGACTTGCCATAGTCACGTGGCTGAAGCAGGGATGTGGCAGGAACGGGCCCCTGCCCTTCCTATCATCTCTGAAAAGGAAGGGAGGACAGAGGTTATGTGTCCTCCCTACGAAAGCAGAAGGAAGGTCTCTGGCCTGTCATATGTGAGGGCAGGTGAATGGTTGGGAGGGTAAGGGTGGCATGGGGCTGCCCCAAGCCACTGACTTATGGCCCTGAGCCAGGCTTTTTCCAGCCTGAAGTCTGCTTTCTTGTTGCCATGCCCCACAGTTGAAGAAGGAGTGTGAGAGCCTCAGGCAGAAGCAAGAAGAGGGGAAGCACCTGCAGAACTCTGTTAAGCACCCCGTCATGGGGAAGGCGGCTACCAGTAGCCCAGGGAAGGAAAGCTGGGGGCGCAGCCACAAGGAAGCCACAATGGAGCTACTCCGTGTAAAGGACCGGGCCATCGAGCTGGAACGGAATGTGAGTGGGCTGCCCTGGCAGTGGCTCAGAGAGAGACCCTCCTGTGGGTCATCCCACTGACAAGATGTGATTACTGTAAAGAATGCAAGACATCAGATTGTATTGAATTTATCCAAATCTAGCTAACAATTCTTGAGTTGTCCTGGCGGGTCCAACAGACTCAGTGCTGTCGTTGATTCTGACATCAAGGGCACGCTCACTGTCTCCCGTGGTGCGTGGATGTCTGCCTGCCCACTGGTCAGTGTCAAGGTATTAGGCAGTGGGGTAGAGACCATGTGGCTGGCAAACCCAAAAGTATTTACTGTGTGATCCTTTCAGAAAAAGTTTGCTAATGCACAGACGTCTGTGCCTCTGGTTTTATCTGATTCTCAGCAGTGACATTATGAAGTCCTTAGTGATGATTTTCATTATTTGACGGATTAGAAAGCTGAGACACAAAGTCTCGTGCTAATACAAGACTGTGGCCCAAGGGCCCGGATCCCTAGCCCACCTTCTGTGGTCTTTATTAGTCTCCTATAACACGAAACTCCGTATCCTACCTGCTGTCACACTTGAGGTGAAGCTGTAGACTAAGGCTTTGACTTCCTGTCCTATGAGAGATTTGGGGTTATTGTCAAGGGTAGATGGATTTGGGTCACTGAAAGGCACTCTCAGGGTGTTCAGCAGAAAACAAAAATATTAGCAAGAGAGGGAAGTGACTTTAACTCCAGGGGCCTCGGCCGCCCACTCATACACTCAGGTGCATGCGGTGGCCCCCGTGGTGTGTGAGGGAGCATGGTACTTGCTTCACCCACTGGACTTCGGCTTTGGCCCCCAAGGTAGTGACTCTTAGAGGTTTGTTACAAGCCAAGAACCTGTGAGCCGTTAGCATTTTCACATTTGGTGCTCGTTTGGCTCGTGCTTCCCCACCTTTTAGAATGCAGCCCTTCAGGCCGAGAAGCAGCTGCTCAAGGAACAGCTACAGCACCTGGAGACCCAGAACGTGGCCTTCAGCAGTCAGATCCTGACACTGCAGAAGCAGAGCGCCTTCCTGCAGGAGCACAACACCACCCTGCAGACCCAAACAGCCAAGCTGCAGGTGAGTGTGTGGCTCCAGGGTCACAGTGCAAGCACAGCCCTGCGTGGGTGTTTATCTGCGGGGGCAGCTGGACAGTGCGGGGGAGGGAGTAAGTTAGGGGTTCTGTCTTGTTGTTAATAGGCTCATACACTGTGATCTGTGAAGGTGGTGATGGTTTATAAGCCATCTTCATTGAGGCAGCCTGTGGCTGCACAGGTGAAAAACGTCATTTCTCTGTCTTTCCGTGAACAGCATTCTTGTCCATGGTCCCCAAAGTCTCTTCCTTGACATGTTATTAGAAATGACTTGGGAAAGGGGGGTTTGGAAATCAAATATGTCAAGTTAAACAGAATTAACCAGGTTGCTTTACCATAGAACAGGTGTCCTCAAACTCCTTCCCGCGGGCCACATGCAGCCCGCCTAGGACATTTATCCAGCCCACTGGGTGTTTTTGCCACCGCTGCCTGTCCTGCTTAGCAGCCAACTCGTCCCAGGGCCCGCAGTCTGGCCCTTCAACAGTCTGAGGGACAGTGAATTGGCCTCCTGTTTAAAAAGTTTGAGGACCCCTGCCATAGAACCTGGCAGAGCCTTTTGTTAAGTATGAATTTTTAATCCCTAAGAGGGAAATAAGCTCTGAAGTGTTGCTGGCAGAACCAGTGTTCAGGCCACTTAGGATGGAAGCTAGTGTGCGATTATGATAAGTAGATTGGGGGGGAATGAATTTATCATTTGTTAATGCAGTTTCTTGGAAGAATTTGAAGATAATATAACTTAGGAGACAGAGATAATGAAGAGGAAACTATTTGGCAAAGAGGTCAGGATTAGTTTATTAAAACAGGAAAATGGGATATTGGTTTTGTTTCTTACAAAGTCCTTGTCTGGTTTGGGTTTTTTGTTTGTTTTTTTTAAAAGTAATTAATTAATTTATTTTATTTTATTTTTGGCCGGGGCTGGGTTTGAACCCACCACCTTTAGCATATGAGACCGGCGCCCTACTCCTTTAAGCCACAGGTGCCACCCTCCTTGTCTGGTTTTAATATCAGGGCAGTTCTGGCTACATAGAATGATTTGGGAAGTACTCCCTTCTCATCTTTGTCATGATTTTTGATGTTGTTGGGTGTTGAGCAAACATCACTTACATTAAGTTGGTTGATGATGTTTGTTGTTGAAGGGGTCTGTAATCTTTACAGATGTCCTGTCTACTTGTTCTAGAAAAATCAGCTTTTACACGTAGCCCAAAAGGGAGGAGATTATCCACAGAAAGGGTGTGATTTGCCCCCAAAGCTCACATTTGTAGAGTGGCTCAGGACTGAAGCTTCACCTGATAGTTCCCACTTTTGTTTAATCTCTTTCCCAGAGCAGAGCCTTGTGTTCTGGGAGAGCTGCCCTGGGCCAAGACCTCCTGGGTCTTACCTGCCCTGAGGGTCCCTGCTCTTTCCCATCTGCCCAGAGTGCTTCACCTGCTTCCTGGCCCTGCTCACTGCCAGTGGGGACCTGTAGCTCAGTGGAGCCTTCTCCCTCTCACAGGTGGAGAACTCCACTCTGAGCTCCCAGAATGCCGCACTCACCACACAGTACACGCTGCTGCAGAACCAGCAGACAGCCAAGGAGACTGAGAATGAGAACCTGCAGAAGCAGCAGGAGCAGCTGACAGCGGCCTATGAGGCCCTGCTCCAGGACCATGAGCACCTGGGCACACTGCACGAGAGACAGTCCTCGGAGTATGAGGCCCTCATCCGACAGCACAGCTGCCTGAAGACCCTGCATCGGAACCTGGAGCTAGAACACAAGGAGCTGGGGGAGAGGTGGGGCCTGGGTTGGTGGGCAGGGTTTGGGGCGGGGCCTGCTGAGGTGGGGGGGGCTGTGAGGGAAGTGGGGCAATGATTGAGGCCTGGGACCTGTAGAGGGAGTCTGCCAGGCTTCTGAAGACTGGGGCTTCCCACCCCTGGCCCCCACCTCCCCTCTTGGCCCACTACTTCCCATTGTTGGGGCACCTGAGCTTTCCCAAAGGGAAGGAAATATAATGTCACCTTCAGCAAGTTGGAGTTTGTGCAGCTGGAGACTGAGGGGGAAGGAGTGCTGTGTCTCCTCCTGGCTGGGGAATCCTCCTTTTCTCAGAAATAAGGAGGAAATTCTCCGTGTCCACCAGTTTGCAGAGATGTGCTTGTCTAGCTTCCCAGGCCTTCTATTCTGTATCAGGGCCTGGCTTGCTTTCTCTTTTGAAATGTTTAAACTTTGATTGTATAAACTTTTGAATATAGAAAGTAAGCAGAGCAGTATGGTGATCCCTCCTTAACCCATCCCCCAGGGACACAGTCATCTGTGTCCTTCCATTCTCACTTCATCTATGCCTTCCGCTCTCTGTCCCCATACACTTTTTTCCTTTAAGGTAAGATGCACAAATCTAGACTTTGCACTCTTGACAGCTCAGGCTTGAGTGTTGTATTCATTAAGTCGGCTGACATCAGCTGGGCTCATGCTTAATGCCAGTCACTCATGGTCCCAGACTTTTGGGCAGGTGCAGCAGGATCCAGGGAGGTGTAGGACAGAACACTGCTCTCCAGAGTTGGGGACATGTGGCATGCACCTTAGAGAGAGGTGCGTCTGGAGAGAGGCTCTCAAGTACTTGGAAGAGAGCAGAGGGAGCATGATCCACTTTTCTGTGCTTGTGATCACTGCCTGCTGATGGCGTTTCCCCTGAGCTAGCCTCGACAAGATGACAAAACAACCGTTGGTTTTCTAAGGTGAGAGCAGACAGGATGATTTCATTGTGGGGAGACAGAAAAGCCTTGTGTGGCACTGACAGTGCTCCTGGGTACATGGGCTGTAGGGATATTCATTTATTCACCCAGCATATGCTTACTTGTGCCCCTGTCTGGAGTTCTCCAGCCCCTGTCTGTGTACAGATCTTGGTCCTTCAGGGGCCACCGAGGCATCTGCACCTGTAAGACTCTGCTTCTTCAGGCCAGAAGTATCATCTCAACCTCTTGGCACTTGGGTCTCTCCCTCCTTATTCACCCATCCTGTATTCGTGCAACATTTATTGCATATCTGCTATATACATGGCGCTGTATCTAGACACAGTATGGTTGCACCTGGTTGAGAGTGAAGTGGAGCAGAAGGTATTCATACAAGTCTGGTCCTAGCAGGATGCCCACCTCTCAGCAGGCACTTACGTAAGCATCCTCCTAGTAATGTCTTGTAGTAGTAAGGTTTTAGTGTATTCATAATGTCTGTTCATTGAGGTTTGCACAGGTGTTACTTTCCCTACGGTCACTTGCTCAGCGCAGCATGTAGTACTCACTCAGGACTTTGTGCTGGCTGGACAGATGACTGGAGGACCCCTTGGTCTGTCTGCCGCAGGGCCACTGGTTTAATAGCGTAGGTGTCTGGAAAACAGAGTGTTGGTTGGCTCTGTATTCTTTTCATTTGATGCTTAAGTCAGTCAAGGTCACTCTACAGTTGGGTAGTTGCTACCAGTTAGAGATATGCTCTGTCAATGTGCTTCTCTGAGATGTTCACGGCAAGGGAGCAGGAGATGAGGAAACTTAATGGTCAGCTCGTGGCCTTTATTTGTCAAACTTGGGTGATTTTCCCAGAATTGTTAGCATGGGTGAGAAAGGTCATCACTCTGAAGCCAGGCAGAGCCTTCAGCCTCAGCTGTCTGCTTCTCCATGTTGATGGTGAGAAGCCACACAAAGCAGCTGCCTGAGCAGTTTTCCAAGTTGGGCTCCCCACGAGTCTGCACACCAGTCAGATGGTGCGGAAATGGCTGGTACCAGGGGCTGTGGCCAGGTGGCGTTCTGAAGATAAAGACCAGGTTTGCCGGGAACACTGGCTGTTCTCTAGAAAGGAAGGGGGCTCTAAAGAAGCATTTGCCCAAACAGGGGAGATAGAGGGGTTGTGCCTCAGACCCCTCACACTTCCAGTCTGCCGTGTACCCCTTGGACTTGGAGGAAATCCTGGGTCATCCATGAACACCACAGAAGGCTCCAGCATGGGGGTGGGGGGCAGGGCTAGGGCTTGTCAGGCTCTGTCCTTATGCTCTGCTGCCCTCCAGAGACAGCTGTGCTGCCTACTAAGGTTGAGTCTGGAGAAGAAAATTAAAGCCCCAAGGAGGGGAGGGTTAAAGTGGTAGGGGAAGATAAGGGCTTTGGTGGAGGGGCCCTGGGAACAAGTACTCTGTGCACACAACGTGTGTGTGTGTGAGAGAGAGACACATACCACTAGCCACTACCAACTCTTAGACAAGCCTCTGTCCCTTAGGAAGGGCAATTAAGAACAAGCAGACTTGGCTTGGCACCCATAGCTCAGTGAGTAGGCACTGGCCACATACACCAAGGCTGGTGGGTTCGAGCCGGACCTAAGCCTGCTAAACAACAGTGACAACTGCAACCAAAAAATAGCCGGGTATTGTGGTGGGCACCTGTAGTCCCAGCTACTTGGGAGGCTGAGACAAGAGAATTATTTAAGCCCCAGAGTTTGAGGTTGCTGTAAGCTGTGACGCCATGGCACTCTACCGAGGGCAACATAATGAGACTCTTATCTAACAAAAAATAAATAAATAAGCAGACTTAAGCTCTGAGGGAGGGGGAGGGGCGCAAAGCTTCCCTTGTCCTCAGTGGGCAGGATTAACTATTATGCACAGGGGAATTGTGGTTTTTTATTTGTTTCTTTCTTTTAGATATATTTGTGTTTAGCAAGCCACCTGATAGCTTATTTATCATTCCCTAAAAGAGGAGGTGTGGATTTCTGAAAATGCAATCATTGTGTTGCCAGGTGGCTGAAGGAAGAGGCTGCTTTGACAGGGCATTTGGGGTGCAGTGGGGATGATCAGCCTAGAGGAAGAGGATCCTGGGCCCCAGGGCTGGGTGTTGGCCTAGACACCACTGGCAGCAGCTGCTTCCCTGATTCTCTGCCATCCCACCTCTCTCCCTACCTGCGCTCAGCCCTGTCCCCCTCACTTTTGCAGAGGAATCCACTTTCTCAGAGGAGTCATCAGAGTCTTCTGGGGTATGAGTAACCTGTAGGCAGAGAAGGCCCAGGCCAAACTCCCAGTGGGGTGTTTCCCTCCGACAGGCACAGCAGCATGCTGAAGCGCAAGGCGGAGCTGGAGGAGCTGGAGAAGGCCCTGACCGCAGAGCGGGAGGCTCTGCAGCAAGAGCAGAGGACAAACGCCATCGCTGCAGGCGAGAACCAGAGGCTGCGGGGAGAACTGGACAGGTGAGTGCAGTGGCACCCGGGTCACCCTGCCCAGCCCTGAGTGCAGCAGCGTTTGGTGCCCAGGATTCTGCTCAGACCAGTCTCACTTAACAGCCACTAAGAGAAGCCCAAGTGAGTTTCCTGGCTGTCACATACTTTTATAAACCTTGTCATGTTAATAGCTGGGTAGGTGGTACAGCAAAGGGTAACTCTAGCTGGTTGCTGGAATATGAGGACTCAAATGATACCTGGGGACAGTGCGTTATCTAAGTTCGGTGGTCTAACCCCACACCCTTATGCTGATAACCATATTAGGCACAGGTTGTGTTCATTATTTTATATAAGCTCACAGCATTCTCATGAAGAAGGTATAGCTGATCTCCTTATTCACAGATTCTCCATTTGTGAATTACCTGCTTGCTAGAATTTGTCAACACCAAGATCAATACTCGTGGGGCTGCTGTGGATGTGCGTAGAGCAGTGAAATATTTGGGTCTCTAGACATGCACATCTCCACCTGAGGCTGTCTTCTTGATTTAGCTCCCCTACTATAAACAGATGTCCTTTTTGAAATCTCTTCAGTGCCACAATTTTTATATTTTGTGCTTTTGCTGTCTAAAACAGCCTTCACTCTTAGTATTTACGTGCTACCTAGTGTTCCTTAGCATAAGAAGGCTGTGAGCCACCTTACAGAAGAAAACGTGTTAAGTAAGCTCCATTCAGGCGTGAGTTACGGTGCTGTTGGCTGTGAATGTGTTCTGTCTTTAACAGAAACCCACGTAAAGCAAGGTTACATAGTTATCAGGTGAGCAGAGGCTCCTAAGAGACTAAGCCTGTATTTTCTCAAGGCATGATGGTTCTATTATTTTTTTTTATTTTTTTATTTTTTTTGAGACGGAGCCTCAAGCTATTCCTCTGGGTAGAGTGCCATGGCATCACAGCTCATAGCAACCTCCAACTCCTGGGTTTAAGCGAGTCTCTTGCTTCTGCCTCCCAAGTAGCTGGGACCACAGGCGCCCGCCACAACGCCCAGCCATTTTTTTTGGTTGCAGCTATCATTGTTGTTTGGCGGGCCTGGGCTGGGGATTCGAACCCGCCACCTTCGGTGTACGTGGCTGGCGCCTTAGCCGCTTGAGCCACAGGCCCCGAGCCAGCATGATGGTTCTATATTCACTAATTCAGTGTTGTGACTTAAAGGGGCCGATCACAGATAATGAGAACTGACAATACCATTATTATCCCCCTTCCTTTTTTTTTAAACAGATGATGAAACAGGTTTATAACAACAAGATTAAATAACTTTTCCAAGGTCAATGTTTCTAGTAAATGGCAGAGGCAGGACAGACTCCAGGTCTTATCTCATTCCAAGAGTTAATTGTAGAAAAGCTCTTCTTCATCCCACATCCTTGCATGGCCGTACATTGGATGTTACAAACTCAGCTGCCTCCAGTGGCCAGGCAGGGAAAACACCTGGGTGAAATGGTGCCAGCAACCTGGCACAGACTGTACCACTAGGAACAGGCAAGAATCTACTCCAGGAAAGGTTGCCAGCTGCAGGCAGGACCAAGGGCTTCCAGATCAGCCTTTTGCTTTATGTTTTTTAAGAGAACCTGAGTATTTGGATGTTGTTGTGAAATTTCCAAATTTTTTAATATAGATAAAAACAATCTTTAAAAAAACAGAATTTAAGCTGAGTAAGACACATCTGTGTCCAAATTGAGTCCACAAGCTCCTGGTAATTGGAGCTTTCTGATCTAAATCTTCTCCTGAGAAACCCCAGTTGGGTGGTAGTTATTATCTTATCATCATGATGATAATTTCAGTAGGTTTACATAATACCCACCCACTAGCTTGTATTTTATTTATCTCAGGAGTTGAAATTAGAAAGGGGCTTGAAATTGGTCAGAGACATAGAGTTTTAGCACAAAAATGTTCTGGTTCAGTGTTTAAAAAAGAATCCTTTTTTTCTGTTTAAAGCAGAATCCTTTTTTTCAAGTAGGCAGAGATCCCAAAGCTATACCTAGAAGGGTTGGTGGCCGTGATGCTCTGTTGACTCAGGTGTCTGAGCCTTGCCTGCTCAGTCTCCTCCAGGCCCAGTGTACTGGCACCAGGGGTACTTTCATGGAATCCTAAAAAACAATCTTGAAAACCAGCAATTTTGTTTAACCCCTCATTTTCGATGTGTAAAAAGCAGAGTCCCAGAGAGGTTGTGATTTTGTGTAAGGTTGCACAGCCTGCCACTGTCAGAACCTTGGTGTGTGTCTCTTTTGAGTCTCTTCAGCCCCTTGGCTATCCACTCCCAGGGTCAACTTCCTACACCACCAGCTGAAGGGGGAGTATGAGGAGCTTCACGCCCACACCAAGGAGCTGAAAACTTCACTGAACAACTCACAGCTGGAGCTGAACCGGTGGCAGGCCCGATTCGATGAGCTGAAGGAGCAGCACCAGAGCATGGACATCTCGCTGACCAAGCTGGACAACCACTGTGAGGTGAGGCCTGGGCCAGGCTAGAGCTTCAGGATACCAGGAACAGGTCCCCTAGAGTGATAGTCTGGAGCCCAGCCAGGCTGTGATGAGTCCCGGTGCATCTCGAAGGCCACGTGTCCCATGGCACAGAGGCTGAGATGAAACCGGAGACATTTGATGGGGTAGATGCCGCATGCCATGGGACTATGTTAGACCTTTGGCCTAGGCAGGGTCAGGAGAGGCGCAGTGAAGACAGTGGCTTGTGTGTTAAGTCAGCCCTCTTGGCTGTGTCTACACTGGCTTTCTGCATGGCCTCAGTTCAGTAGCCTCCCTGCTCTCAAGAAATGGTGTGAATGTGTCCTGTTTAGGCGTTTGGTCAACTCAGGCTCAGACCCTGGGGAAGTTGGGACAGAGCTTATTCAGGAGTCCCTGGCTTCCAGGCCTGTTCCTTTTAGGCTGCTAGGTTGGAAATGGTCTTCTTAAACAGCAAGACCCTCTCTGGGTGAGTCTCAAAGAGACCCTGATATATTTAAGGCAGGCAGGGTGTATGGCAGGAAGAGCAGTTGGGTCTCCTGCATTTCCTCGACAGCCAGGGCAGGGTCTGCTCTTGCCTTTCTTTTTTTTTTGAGACAGAGCCTCAAGCCATCCCCCTGGGTAGAGTGCCGTGGCATCACAGCTCATAGCAACCTCCAACTCCTGGGCTCAAGCAAGTCTCCTGCCTCT
>CAUYQV010014377.1:0-62822 GCA_963574575.1 Galagoides demidoff | reverse complement strand
TATCTATGAAGTAAGTTCTATCAGAAAGTTGTTGAGATTTGTGGATGTCAAGTGCTCAGCAGTCAGAAACTCACACAGGTGCATGTGAATGGAATGGGAACACAGAGGGGAAAGGTCACAGGAGGAAATGACGCAGCAAATGCGGCAAAGCGAGCGTGCGCAGAGGAAGGAACAGAGAGCACGACCCCCATCGGCATTCCTGCCGGAGTCCAGGCTGAAATGGCCCGGAGAAACACCTCCCTCAGAAATATTTCAGGAAATAGTTTGCAATTGACCCATAGCTCTCCTGTGAATGACTCTTATTTTTAAACAAATGCATTGAAACTCCACAGTAACAGCAATACCAGTTGTTCCTTCCCCGACAGTCGACAGTCGTTCTGTAACACAACTGGGGTGGGTTCAGGCGTGGGAAACAACAAATCCAGGAGCTTGGTGTTTGGCCAAATCTCACACCCTATGCACTGTTATTATCGTACTTCTAGCTCCTATAACAGGAGGATTAGTGAATTTAAAATATGGTTTGACCACAGTTTAGAAGGTAGTGCTTCTACACAATTGTCAAAATATTAGATTTCTATCCCCACAGTATAAGTGGCAATGTACGCATTCATACAACTCAATCACTGAAAAAACAATGATCATACAATGTGAATGCATAAAATAGGAGGAATAGTAAGATAACTTGGAAAAATTGCTGACTGAGATGATTAGAACATGGCAGAGAAATCATATTCTTTTCTCCAAGGATTCTGACAGTCCCCCCCATCAGCCAATAACTCCTAGCAGCTTAGGAGATGTGTCTTTGAGGACAGTGAGAAGTTTTCTCTGTGGGTTTATCATGAAGTCAATATCACGCATAGCCAGAGGCTGCCCTGGGCTCATAAACTAAGAACACTTGCAGGGACAACAATGTCTCCCTGAATAATTTTTGGAGGTTGGATAGGACAGGATTACTCAAACAGAAAAATTCCATATTGCAAGTGCCAACTTTCCCAAGTATTTAAGGACACCAGCTATAAACTGTGTTGATATAAAACTGACAATGATGGTGAAGGAGTTGGGGGCACTCACTGGACACAGAGCCTTGGAGGACGGACATAATGGGCCCAAGTTGAGGACACATTTCACAGCTGCCCATCTTCCAGTGATACAGTCCTAACAGTGCCAAAAAGGAATCGTGCTGCTTGCAATCCTGAACAAGTGGCCCTGAAGTTATTTGGTGGGGACCAGGACAGCCTTATTTTCACCTCTTCCTCCTTCTCTTCCTCGTCCTCCTCACCATCGCCCCTGTATAAGGCAAGGATCTCAGTCAGCTGCTTGCTGGCTGCTTCTACCCCAGCTCTCCGTCTCCCTAACTCCCTTCGCTCCAGGGCCAGGGCAGCTGGGCACATGATCTGATGGCAACCATGGTAGTAACCTGGTTCGTCCTGCTTTGGTAACTTCCACCTGGTGATAGTTTCCCCACTTAAGAGTCAGATGTCCTGGAATACTCTGGGTGTGCAAAGACGAAAGTTAAATTTGGAAAAGTGGAGCCCACTAAAGCCAGTTGTGAAATTCTCACTAGTGTCATGTTCACGGTTAACTTGTGTGTCCACAGTGACACATCTCGTTCTCTCTGTAACACAGCACATCTGAGGCATGGGTGTTAAGCTATCTCACTGCCTCCGCCCTCACACCGGGGCATACACCTGAAGCCTCTTTTGGAAAGGTCGTTGTTACACTGTCTCTTCTTTGTTTAGTTGGGTAACTCTTTCTACCTCTATCAGCCGTCTTCCTAATTATTGCTTCGTCTGTCAGGAGAAAGTGAGAATCTCACCGTTCTCTTGTCTCTTCTTTCTGAATAGCTTTCAACCCCCTCCTTCTTTGTTACTATCCAAAATGTTAAACTCATGAAACATAGGTCTTCTGATTCACAGCTGGATGTGCTTAACCCGTCCTAGAAGCCTGTGCTTTGTGCTTTTAAATTATTTAGACCTGCCAGAGAAGTCTGAATCTGTTTCATCTTCACCTTGTCTTTTATAATATTTTTTTTTATCTTACAGTGTTCCCATTCGTCCTCATGGGCATGCTTATGGGCTAATATAGCCCTCGGAATCACCTTCTGGCATTGAAAATTCTGCCTTGGGGCTTCTAAAGCACTGGAAAGTCTGCAGGGACCCCTCTCCTCCAGGCCAGTTGAGTCGATTCCCTGGATCTTTAGAAGAAGAAGAAACACACCCTGACAGTAATTCCCTCCATTGGGTACACTGGTGCTGCATTCTGGCAATTGAATGTTACATGTGGATTTTAGTTTATGTTATTTAAAATACACACACATCCATACTATCAGAATGCCCTTCTTTTCATTATCGGTGCAATGGTGACATGTGTTAAGTTAAAAGTGACCTGGGTTACAGGAATGAAATACTAATCCTGGGCTGCCTGATGCTTTTGCAATGGGGACACATGGTCTGCCAACAGGCTGGCCTAGCAGGCCCACCAGAAGCCCTGCCCTCCCTCCCTGGGTGATCCCTACCTTCCTAGATGATACACAATCTTCAGCCAAAATGGCAAACTTCTCCTTTTAGTATGGTTTCTAAGACATTTTTCTCGGAGAAAGCATTTTCTTAGAATTTTCTGGTATTTGTTTTGCTACCTCCAATTTGGCTTGAAATGAAAATTCCTGATCTTATAGAAGCAGAAAAGTCATCTTTAAGAAGAATATACTCACCTACAGCTATATCAAATCTTTGAAGAGAGATACCCTCCCGGTATAAAGCGTGACCCGCTGAAGCCCTTCTCCCTCTGCCACCTCTGGGCTGACGGGCTGCGCAGGCCAAGACAGGCTGCTCCCTCACACTCTGTGCCCCCGCAGAGCCGGGGGCTCAGTCAGACAGGATGGCCTGAAGACATCGCAGGATGGCCCGGTGCCTGGTGTGCCTGGGAGGCTCTGCACAGTTCTCTGATAGAATTTTCTACAATATGTCAGAGTAAAACTGAATAAGTAAGCGGGGAGTTGCATGTTAAAATTCAGGTGAAAAGTTGGGAGGAATGAAACCTTACAAAAAGGTATGTGCAGTACAGTTCCATTTGTATTTAAAAATACACACAATTAAAGACTAAATCAGCAGAGACAAGTTTCATATTTGCTCATCTATGATCTTCTAAATTTTATGTGTGTGTTTCAGTTTTTGACCAGGTAAAACATTCACATGGTTAGAAAATGAAAAAAAGAAAAAGTTCAAAAGAGATTCAAAGGTTGACCAACTTTGCTTCCTCACTGTCAGGCCTGCTCCTACTGCCTGCTATTATGAAGTAAAAATTGTCATTGGGACCTTCTAAATCCTTTCAGAGTTTCTTTATAAAAGAAAATGCAAATATGATATTAAATTATTAAAATTCCTTTTCTTACAAAACGTGTAGCTCCCCAACTTTTACTAGCTATTCCGCGTAAATACAAACAACTCCTAAATGTCAGTGGCTGACAGATCACAGATCTTCCTCACTCGTTTGTGTATAGGCGGCAGCTCTGATTCTGTGTGCAAGAGGCTTCCTGGGCCTTCTTTCTCCAGGACCCAGCCAAAGGACAAGCTGCTGTCTGGGACATCCTTTCCTCTTGGCAGTGGGCAGGGGCAACAGAGCTGTTGGAAATGAATGACGTCACCAGAGGCGCAGACGTGATCTGCTTCATCGGCCCCAGCATGTGACACGCCCAGGCAACATCAGGGATGTATGATTTTCTTTCTGGAGGGCATTGCTTACCATGTGTTTTTCACTTAACAGTATTCTCTGGAAAAAAATTATTTCTCTGAGTAGACAGAGGGCATCTTCGCTGTAAAGACCTACATGGGACTTCACTGTTGGCATGTGCTGTAGTATATATAACTAGTCCCCTATTGATGGAAACCTGGACTGTTTCCAGTCTTTTATGATACCGAACCATGTTGACAAGGATAACTTTGTTTGGTTGGTTTTTTGTTTTGTTTTGTTTTTACTTTGGTGGTTGTTTCATATGTGGGCAGGTGTATAGTAGGACAAAGGCTAAGGTATTGTCAGGGAGAGATCCAGACACACAGTGGCTTACGGCTATTTCTCTCATGTAACCAACTGAAGGGTAAGGAGGGCACTTCCAGTTGGGGGGTCCTTTGTTCCTCACGATCATTCCAGGACTGGGTTCCTTCCATCTTATTCCTTTTCTTACAAGGTCTTAGTCTGTATAGTTGAAGCTGGATTATGGGCATATCCATATTTCAAGGCCCCAGGAAGGGAAGGAGGGATCACGGAGAGAAGAGCAGAGTGCATGACCCAGACCTGGAAGAAGCCAACACAGACTTAGTAACTTGGCTACGGCAAGTGTCACAGAGGACGGGAAATGCAGTCTCTAGCTGGACAGCTACATGCCAGCCACAACTTACCATCATAGCAGAAGGCAAAAACAGGCACAACTGTCAGATAAAGTCCTACAGACTGTCCAGGTCAAGGGACATTTGTTATTTATAATTTTGAGACATAATGCTGACTTGTTGGTGTTGAGCCATTTCGGACTCCGCCAGCAAAATCTGATATTATGTCTCTTATTTTTCTAGCCATGACAAGAAAGTGTGTTTGTCAAGCTAAGGAATTTTTTGCCAATTTGATAAGTGAAAAAGGTATCTCAGCTCAGTTTTGATTTTAATTTCTTTAACTTTGAATGAAGCTGAGCATTGTTTCTCATGTTCAGGAATCATTTGTCTTTCTTTTTCCAGGAATTTTCTTTTCTGGTCCTTTGCCTATTTTTCTTAGACTGTGCTAGTCATTTGCCTATGATGTGATTTGGAAGCACTCCCCCACATCTTGTCACTTGTCCTTTGACTTTGTACATGATCGCATGTGTATGTGTGCGTGTGGCGGGTTTTCCTTTTATCATACTTAGAAAGGACCTTCCCCCCTTCTCTCTAATGTCTGAGGACATTTTTGATCATCATGGCTGGATTGGATTATTTATATCAGGTGGATGGAAGCCCAGGATGCTGCTAACCATCTCATGATGCACAGGAAAGCATCTTTCCACAGGGAATTATCCAGCTTAAAATGTTCCCTTTCCACAGGGAATTATCCAGCTTAAAATGTTAACAGTGCTGAGGTTGAGAAACCCTGGCTTCAAAGAATCTACTTATCTATGTCTATTTATCCTTTCACTGTTATTTGGGAAATCACTGTTATTGCAGGTGTGTATAAATACGGGTGACTATGGTTATGCAAAGTTTTTCTAATAATTTGGAACATTTCATAATCTAAATTTAAATCTTTGACTCAGTTAGAATTTAGCTTGGTCAACAGTATAAAGGATTTATCCAGTGTTATCTTTTTGGATGAGTACCCAGTTGTACCAACATCTATGGTTGTTCCATGTATGAACCATCTATTGCTGTGTAACAAAATTGTTCCAAATCTTAACAGTTTAAAACACAAACATTTATGATGTTACATAGTTTCTCAGGGTCAGGGATCTGGGAGTGGCTTGTCTGGAAGGTTCTGGCTCAGGGATGCCCATAAAGTTACAGGTAAGTTACTGGCTGGAAATGTAGCCATCCAGAGGCTCAGTGACTTACTACCAGGATCATTCCTAGGGTGGCTGGCGAGGTTTAGCTTTTCATTGACTGTTGACTTGAGGCCACTGATCCTTACCATGTAGACTTTTCTAGAAGTGCTTGAGTGTCCTTAGAATATGGCATCTGACTTCCCCCAGGGGGAGTGATCCAAAGAATAAAGAGCTCCCAAGACAAAAGCTGGACTTTAAAAAGTAGCCTAACTTCTGAAGGGACATGCTATTACTTCTGCAATATTCTATTCACTGAAAGTAGGTCACTGAGTCCAGTCCTCACTCAAGGGCAGGAGAATCAAGCTCTATCTCTTGAAAGGAAGAATATCAAAGAATTGTTGAAGGTAGTTTTAAAACTACCATACCCTGCTTAGTATAGATGTCTCCTGTATCAGTTACTAAATTCTCATGTGAATTGGGCTAATTTCTATAATTAGTGTGCATCACTTCTGACAATTTTTTGCAAGGGAATTTTAAAAATCCTGCCTCTTTTTGTGATTTGTATTAGAGGGCTTGTTCCCATCTAGGAATTATTCCTTGTGCTTCTACTAGCCTGGTGGATCGGATGAAGTTATAACTAAGAATGTGCTTTGCAAACTCTAAAGAAATAGACTACTGAGACATTTACTTAACTATTTGTATATTTGTGTGAATATATACCGCAAAATTTCTGTATGTTATCTCCAGTTTGATTTGATAAAATTGGTTCTTAGAGCTAAGCTGGGAACCAGTTGTGGAATTTTCCATGATAACATTTCCCGTGGATACAAACTCAACTGAAATCCAGTCCAGGAAACAAACACAGACTGTGCCAACCGCTTCTATCTGCTGAGTCGTAGCAACCACTCCTGGGGGTGTCTATTTATCCTTTCGCTGTTATTTGGGAAATCACTGTTATTGCAGGTGTGTATAAATACGTGTGACTATGTTTGGTTATGCAAAGAGGAATGTGTGCCCCTCACATACAGGAAAGCACCAGGAGAGCTGTGAAAGGGATGTTGTGTGGTACTAGTGGTGCTGGACTGTCCAGATGTCTTCTTTAAAATTCTGCTACAGAGTTCTTCCTTAGTTCTTTCAGGACTTCTTTTCTTTCTTTTTAAATTGCAGAGATCTCCTTAAAGGTAAATAATCCTGAGACAGGTAATACTTCAATGCTACTGATGACTGAAGCCTCGTTAGAGAGAAAAAAAAAAATAAAAGAAAGGATTGGCGCTTAGAGATGGGTAAAGAAACAGGGAAAGAGGAAACAGAGATGTAAAGACCACAACTATTAATGCATTGAGATTTTTCAAATGTGAAATCTCCCAACGGACTCATGTATTGTATCCAAGGCATGTTTTATCTGCTGAGAAATATGTTTTAAAATGTGGAGATTTTCTTGAAAGAACATGAATGTCTCGCAATGCTGAGGCCACATGATAACAATCAACCACGTGGTGTAGGTGATCAGTGCTGGTGGCCTTCACCTGGGATGGGAATGCTGCTCCCGGCTGTGTCTCCACCAGTCGGTCCTCTCTGAGCTCACATGTTAGTTAGCAGCTACCTCTTATTTGCACTGTTGTTCACGTGGTGGAAAAACATTTTTTGTATCTAAGAGCCTAATTAAAGTTGCACAGAAAAGATAGATAAAGAGAACACATATTTTAAGGAAATGATCGGCAGGTTCAGGGTGGGCACCTACCTTGTAGGCGCCTGATGGTGCAGTCCCTGAGTTAGACGTGGCCCATGTCTGAAGCGTGAGGAGCGCTCTGCCAGTCCACCTGCCTCTGCGTCCCTGCTCGGACGGCGCATGTTCCTGCCAGCTGCGGCAGCCTGTCCCGCCTCCGCCAGCCGAGCAGCCTTTCCTCCCAGCGCTGCTTATCGTGCTGTACCCTGGGGCTATCAGGAAAACGCGTGCACTGGGCTGTGTTCAAATTGCAGTGACAATTTGCCCTGGGTGACCCACGTTCTCCATCACTTTCTCCCTTGTCTATTACAGCTGACCTCTGGAGGACGCTGCCTCTCGATTACAGATGGGGTTTCCTGCGTGCTGTCTCGCAGCAGATAGCTAGAGGGCCTCATCCTTTGCAGGTGCCATTACTGACACCTTGAGGGCCGCCTCTTCACAGGCTTCCTGGCCCAGTTCAGGCTTTCTATCAGAGATGCTTTGGGTGGCACGAGTCAGGGAACTGATTTTGTAAGAACTTCTTTAGCAGAGCGCGTCCTGGAAGGCATTCGCAGCGCCCCCTTCCCCCGGGTGCAGAGGAGAAAAGAGTCCTGCTCAGCTGCCAGGGAGGACCGCGCCATGTTCCCCTTACAGAGTAAGTAATTACTCCCCGAGGGAGAGGAACGGAGCCCCGGGCTGCGTACGTGGACTCCCTTCTCTAGCCTTCACTCCCCGTCAGCCCAGAAGCTGACCCACCACTCCAGGGGTTCGGCAGGTCGAGATCTCCGTGTGTGCTCAGCTTCTCAGCGAGAGCACATTGTGCTGTGGCTTTTATACCCTCGGTGGCAGGTAGAGAGAGGAACAATGATGAAACATAAATAAATACTTCAGTGAGCACAGGTACAATATTTCTAAAACTTATTTGAGCTACACACACACAACAGAGAAGCCAGAGGCAGTTGTGTTGTGAATACTGTTTTCTTCTGTTTTTCTGTTCTTTTTGCTTTCATCCTATGCATCATCTAGGACTGGGCTCCATGTGATAGAAACTCAGTAGCTCTGGCTACCTAATAGGGATTTACTGTTCTCCCTTGGCAAGAAGTGTCACGGATACCCCAATGCTCTATCTTCCTGCTTCTTCATCTTTAGCACACAGATTTCCTTCTTGTGTTTGTTGCTTCATGGTTCTCAGATGGCTGCTACATCTTTAGCCTCAACTCTGCATTCCGGGCAGGAAGACAAGGCAAGAAGAGATAGGAGAAGCACTTGCATTAGTAAAGAACGCGGGTCACCCAGAGCAAAGGTCTCCTAGAAATCTCTGATGGACGTTTGCTTGCATGTCACTGGCCATCACTGCGTCATACAGCCATCTCTCAGAGCAAGGTAGTCTCCTAAGTGTGAAGTGACTACACTTTTGTCCTTCTCTCTCTCATTGCCTGATAATGAGCAGGCAATTGGCAGTAATTGTCAATTGTCACCAATTTCAGCAAAACATAGACACGTATATTGGAAATTATTTTACCATTTTCCTTCTCTGATAATTTCCTACTACCTACTACCTCCTTTGAAAGAGAGGAGTGAACACTCTCAGGAGGTGATCGGAAGGAAGGCAGCTAGGATTATGTAGTAGGGCTAATGGCTAAATGTGAAACCCAGGATGAATCTGGGCATGCAGCATCTCTGCAGAGAGAAGTAGAGTGAGGCTACAAAAATGTGCTTGGATAAAAGGCGTGCTTCACAGCCTTGGAAGGATTTGTATTTTCTCTGAGCTCATTACCTATCTGTGATTCTTCCAGACATTTCCCTCACATTGTCTACACATCAATGAAAGGTTTTTTTTTTTTTTCTTTTTTTATTGGTTTTGGACTTTGGGACTCCAGCCTGCTGCAATGTGCAAACACAAGTAAAGCAAATACATGACAACATGAATAAATTCATTTAAAGTAAACGCCACTCTTATAATTACTTTCTCGGCTATTCAGTGTATGTCCATAGCATGGACAGTTATGACTATTTGTCATTATCGACTGTACCATTAATATTAACAATAATAGTGTTTGTTGAAGACTTTCCACATGTCATAGCTCTGTAAAGCTGGGACGCTGATGATGGGCTTCTACTCTAAAATAAATGGCCCAAGGAGACTTTAGAAGCTCAAGGGGAATTACAGTTCTTTTGTAGAAATCCTGTGTTCTGACTAGAATGTGCAAGTGTGCTCTTCTTGAGTTTTCCTGTGGGCTCTTGGATAGTTTCCAAAGGGTCAGTTGTGTTCAAATGAGTCAGATATTTAGTCAAAACCTTTGGGTGTCAGTCCCTAACTGGAATTAAGTTACCAATGTGACCAGAATGACTAGATATTTTGTCAAAGCCAGGTGGTGAATGTTAAGAGTGGGTATTTGGGAAAGAGGATGCTTGGGAAGGTAGGGAAAGAGGAGTCAGGTGTGGATGATCCAGATTCCATTCAACGGTGTATCTGGAAATCTCTTTATTTACTGTGAGGGTTTGGAAATCATTGTTTGTTATGCTTGTGGGGTCATTTTTGTTAAAAGTAGAAAACTAGGAGCTCCTCTATGGTAGGGAGTATTATAAATCTTTGAATTTTAATGCCCAGCACAAAGTAACAAATGCACATAAGAGTTTGAAGATATAAATGAATGAACAAGAAACTACGTTTGAATTATATTTGACTAATTAATGACTATGTTAACGCAACCCAAATATGGAAAGGATGGTAGAAGAAGTAAATATATTGGATTAGGTGTTTTTTCAATAAAGAATAGAGAGTAATTGTAGGATCAGGACCACAAATTCATCCTGCACCACCTTCGGCATATAACTTAAATTTTCTGATCCTCAGGTAGTTTATACCTCACAAAACTATCATGAAAATTAAATAAAATAACATATTTAGAGCATTTATGACAATGTGTGTCACTAAGTCTCAGACCCTACCAACTGATTTTAATTCCCCGGAGACTCTTGAAGAAATTTCAGACCAAGATTAAGTTGAGAAGTGTTATGATATTGTGAAGTCCTTTGATTTATAGATGCTGTTGGTTCTCAAGTATGATTCCAAGATGTTCCATACTTTCTCCAGATTTCTTATCTATTCCACACTCTGTGTGGGTGCTTATAGGGCCTTGCTTCTTTTATAAAGATAGTATCCTCATATTTGGTAAGTAGTGGAAGCATTTTTCTACATAAAGAGCAAATGAATGGATGGCTCATCACTTTAACCAGGCCCCATAGTGAGAAATCAACCTTCTGCTTAAGATCATTTCCATGATATTGATTGAATTTCTTAGGTCATAGCTTCATCGGCCTCTCCCTAAGTCTCTTTTTCTAATTTGTATAGCATTAAGCCTTTTTGGTCATTCTAGATCTCATTTCCTTAATGCATCCTTACTTCATCCTCAGAATATGTATTGGGTAGCCAAAATGGCGCAGGGAAAATTTGTATGCAGGTCATACCAAATGAGGCTTCTGATGGCAATGATGTTGGTTTCCTTCTAAAGAGATGAAAAACCTTCCATCTGGAGAGACATTTAATAAGGTGTGACCATTCATATGTTATCTTATTGATTTTTGAAGGTAAGTCAAACTGTAAGTGAGCTAATAGGGAAGTTCTTTGTTGATAGGAGTGTTTATTATTCAGAAACATTCTGGAAGTTGGCTGGTTAGATAAAAACCACCTCCAAATCTACTAAGCAAGTGTCTCTGATAGAAGTAGGCAGAAAGCTCATAAATCAAACTTATATCCTACAGTCACCATGCTCAGTGAAGTTCTGAAGGTTAAACATTTCAGTTCTCCATTCAGTTTCATTATTTTAAATGAGATTATGTACAGACCTTGGTTTAAGGATTAGATACGTGACAAAATCAATATAACATTTTCAAGTATGGGGTAAAAATTAAAATATTCAGTGTATAAAAATGTTTCAGAATAGATGGTTATTTTTAATCTCTGTGGCTGATTAAAAAAATACACAAACTATAGAATTTCAAAATGTTTTGGTCTTAAGAGATACTGATTTTTAAAGTAATCTGTTATATGCTATCCTCATTCCCAACACAAGTATGAAATCAGAGTTTCTAAATTATTTCTACATGGCAGTAGAGCTTTCTGAAATGTAGCGTTGGCTTCCTTCCTTTCTATTCCTTTCCTGTCCACTTTCCCCAACAATCTCTCTGTTTTTGTCTCTGTCTGACGATACCCTAACATGGAGAAGTGAAATCATGTTCTAGAATAGTCCAGCAAATTTTTCTCTTCTTAGTTGCACAAGTTACTTTGTACCAGTCTTGTCTTGATACTCTCCCTCACTTGTGTGCTCCTCACTGCTTATGTTAGCAGAAAGTGAAAATATTGAAAGAAGCTCAGCACATCTGGCCGGCGTTTTCTGGGAATGGAAAAATCTACCATGCCTTTCAAGTACTCTGCATTGGGTATTATTCATTTACTTTCTAATTATTAGCATTTATATCTTTTTTTTCCCTATCTTTACATATTACTTAAATGTTCAAAGGAAATATTCCCTCACTGGCAATCTGAAGAGCTTCTTTTTGAAGACATGAGGAGCATGGGGAGTCCCAGCATATGCTGAATTGAGCCAATCTAAACAGTTGGCGCTTGCTGCTGTCGGAAGTAATTTTTAATCCTACTATATTTGCTTTTCAAAAATAAGTGTCAGTAGCTCTTCTCCAAACAATGCTCATTAGGCTCTCCTAAGTTATCATTGTGTCACATTTTTCATTCATTTTTAAATATCTCCTTATGGTAGACCTTGAGACTTCTAGGATGTGACATAACTAGAGATTGAGAGGTACTTCACAATGTGGGAAGCATGTGGACTAGGTGCCAGCCGCTCCGGAGAAGAATTCCCATGGATTCATCACTTCAGATTAAGCTAATTCCCAGTGGACCTGTGTCTTCAAAATCCAATTTTTTTCTATTTGCTAGTAACCAATTAGGAAGCCCTTGTGGTTTTCTTGTTAATTTTGAGTTTGTTAAATTATAATCGTTCCCAAGCACTTTTTTCTTCTTTTTAAATTACATGTTAAAATAATTTAATATATATATATATACACATATATATAAGCTTTCACAGACAGATTCTAACTTAAAGTAGCACAGAAGAAGAAGAAATGCCTAAATCTTCATTGTTATAATGTCTTGTCTTTTAGTAATTTTTCTTTAGGCTCATAACTTAGCTTCCAATAATTGTGTTGGGACTCAATTTTATTTTAACTTCTCAATTAACATTTCTAATTTATAGAGTTGAAGAATAATATTAAGCACTAGAAGGCTTTATTAGAAATGGATACAAGTACAGGTGGATCTTTTCAAGTTAATTTTGCTTTTACATTAAGATCGGAGTCTCAGGAAATTGATCATGAAAGTCCATTGCAATTGGAGATCAGTTTGTTTTAGGGTAATCAAAAGTTGCAAGCTTCTAGGTACTAACCAGCATGCCCTATTAAAAGAGTAGATCATCTCAATGATTTTTCTGAGAAAAATTTCATGCACCAAGAGACCAGTCTTTTGATTTACACCCAAGTGATTGGGTATTTAATACAGGATTTGGTTGTGGTAAAGGATGCCGTGTCTATGGTTCTGAGGTAGAATGTATTTATTTTAAAAATCCAATGTGTGTCAGTAAAAATGGGCCTAGCAGATTTGATAAGCACTGGGTAATTCCTTTCTTGGTGATATGTGACAATCACTAACAGTTCTCCTGAAATCTTTATGTGTTGATGAATTAGCCAATTTGCACTGGTAAGCCATGTCTGATCCAGTTATCTCAGTCACCTTAATAATCAATGCAGATCACTGCATGATCGATTCAGCGGCAGAGATGGGAATTAATCATAAAGACAGTTCTCTAACTTATGGTCCAATGTAGTGCCCACAAATAGATGTGGTCTTATGCCAAGGATTCTTTTCACTCAAGTTTCCATTTTTATCTGTTTATGTACATTCTTTTTGTCATTTTATGTACAGTGTCAGCTCAGATCTTAAAACATCATTAGCAATATTATGTCTATGACTTTGCATTTACATGACATAACTGATATGACCACGAGGATAGATAAAACAAAACACACACAAAATTATAGCTTAAAAATTAAATCTCTCAACTGACTTAGAATTCCCCTCTTTTGATTTTGATCATAAGCTAAATGATAGCATAAACACTGCTAGGTGTGCGCACATACTTACGCACACCACTTGATTATTTCTAAGTCTCACATATTTTTGACAAAATGATGATATTTGATGATATTTAACCTATGGGTTTGGTGATTTTCTAAAGATTTTTTCTCAAGTTTGCAGACTGTCTGACGTTAATACATTTTTTTTAAACACTTCCTCCTGCAATGCCTGCTCAATAGTGCTTCTAGTGAAATGAAAAACATTTATTTTCATCTTTGAGAAGTTATCGAATGTCTTCCCTCACATGCTGATAGTTCTTGCCTGAATCCTTGTGTGGCGAGGTACACTCTGTCATGTGACCTTCATGCCCACTGACACAATAATCATTAAAAACAACTGGATAGTACTCCCCGGAAAGTTAGAGCCTGGGGACAGAGGGATATCAAGTATGAAATCATCTATGACTATGATGACATCTGTAACTTAAAAATACTCATTTCTCAATGAAATTGAAGTAAGTGACTAGCGAAACTGAGAGTCCATTTTAAAAGTGGATTTAAAAATATGACTAAACTATGGTCAGAATGGTCTACTTGATAGAAAAACATGATATTGCGGCTGTTTTTCAAAGTTTAAGTGCTATTGAATGCCAGATGAGAAGGTTAAAATCCCCTGGAGAAAGCCAAAGCCCACTCCGAAGTCCATCTTGACTTGAAACTGTGTTTCCTGCTGGTCTGTCCACCAAACCTGAATTTAACAATAGCGCTTGCATTGACTTTTCAGTATGGTGCCAAGTCAATTGCATTCTGTAGAATAAATAATTTACTACAATTCTAGGGAAGACCCTTAGAATTTAACAAAGCTTTATGGAGTGTCCAGTTCATGCCGGCCACAGCAGGACAAGATCCAAATGGGGACATTGCTCCTGGCAGGTTCTCAGCTGTCTTGCCTGATCTTGTTTGTGGATCTTCTCCTTATGGGTTTTTCAATTAATGGCCTGATTTTTCTTTAAGCTTTGAGGAGATAGGAGTTTATACTAACAGTTAATTAATATAATATGTGTTAAGTACTTTCTTTGTGAAAAGCACTAAACTAGGTATTGTCATTTCCTCCCCATACACACTTTTACAGGAATAATAAGAGCAAGTTAGGGAGCATTAGTCAGTGCAGGCTGCTATAAAAATACCTTAGACTGCGTGATTTATAAACAACAATATTTATTGCTCGAAGTTCTAGGGCAGGGGTCCTCAAACTTTTTAAACAGGGGGCCAGTTCACTGTCACTCAGACCATTGGAGCGCCGGACTGCAGGCCCCTGGACAAGTTGGCTGCTAAGCAGGACAGGCAGCAGCAGGAAGAACACCCAGGAGGCCTGATAAATGTCCTAGGCAGGGTGCATGTGTCCCACGGGCCGTAGTTTGAGGATGCCTGTTCTAGGGTCTGGGGAATCCAAGATCAGGCAGCAGCAGATTTAGTGCCTGGTCGGGTCTTGCTTTCCGCCTCAAAGACGGCCCCTTCTTGTTGTATCCTTTGGTAGAAGGGGAAAGACACTAGTGCCAGTCATGAGGGTTGAGGACTCATGACTTAATCACACCCCCAAGGCCCTACCTCTTAATTTTGTCACAAGAATCATCGTAGGTTCCAACACATGAATTTTGGGGAACACCAACATTCAGACCGTAGCAGGAGTCAAGAGCACATTTAAGAGTCTTAGCCCCTGGCCTGAGCTGGATGGGTAGTCTAGGGCAAAAATCTCAAGGTACTTAAGATTGAGATACTTTGCTACTTTCATAAACATATATAACACACTAATGGTAGATAGTACTGTGAGCTGTGTCATTAGGATGGTAACCTGGCTCTCAATTCTCTTTACAAAGAATTTTCGTCTGATTGCCTTGTGGTCCAGCTAATCATGAACTTAATAAGTAGCAAAGCCAAAAAGTGGGGAAAATATTCAAGACATGTAGGCTGTTTTAAATGTGGCCAGAAGAAAATAATTTTATAAAACATGTTTTTTTTTTTTTTTTCCTGTGAAATCACCACCCATTCCTTTAATATTTGCATTTCCATTGGTTAGGTGAACTATGGCCACTTTCGGATATATCCACTGGTCTGAGATTTTTTTTCACTGACTTGGTGAAGTAAGTTCTTTTACAAATGAAATGTTTTGCAAAAGCTGAACAAAAGGGCAGCCATTTCTACCACTAACTTTATGCTGAGCTACTCTCTTCAGTGTTCTAGCAGCGGGACCCCATGGCCATGCTACTTCAGGAATGCAGCCATGGTTTTCTACCTTCATCTTGCCTATTAAATTAATCTTCTATGGTTCAAATTGCACTGCATCCAGACAACTTTATTTCCTCTGTTAAAAACATTTGTCCATTGTGAGAACGGGCATTCCTTCAGCTGAGTGTCCTATAATGCTATTAAATCGGGGATAATTTATGTGGTCTTTAGGCTTGGGATTTCCCAAACTTGGCAGTAAGTATAAATTTGACAGCAACATCCAAATAAGGGCAACCCTAGGGTTACACATTCTCAGTGGAGACTTTAAACCCAAGCCTAGATTGAGATAAATCATCTTTATTAGCCAATGAGGGGATTTTTTTCTTAGTCCACAATTTCATTGACTATGTAGCCCTTTGAAGGTGCCAATTCTATGTAGAGATCTCAATCCTAGCTCTCTACTCTCTGAGAAGACTGGCATTGTCCTACCCCTTTAAGATCATCAGTGCTTAGAACTGGTAAGTGTCTCAAGGAGACTCATTGAGTAAGCTTTATTCTTCCTTCTGGTTTGAAATCCTCTGTCATAATTGGATTGTGGGAGTTTGATTTATTGCAAGCTCAGCCGTGAATTTAAAAAGAATATTACTATATTCTATACAGCATTTCTAGGTATTCTCTATCAGGAATATTTGCAGGCTAGGTAGCCTGCCATATTTCCAGAAATAGAGGTTCACAGATGCCTGGAATAGTAGCTGACTGAAACACTCAGGTTGATCTTCTCAGCCTAAAAAGCTATATAGGACATAGAATTCATGTCGCAAAATTTTGTGTGCAATAGTTGGGGATATTGTTAATTCTCTTAGGTAACTTGATATTAGTTTTATGTGTGTTGGTGGAATCTTCTCTCTTAAATTATTATTGATATTTCCTCAAGTTTGTGGTCTATATCTTCTTTTTCTTCTCCGTATTGTATTGTGCACACCAGCGGGGACAATATATGCTATTTGTTCAATTTGTTTGATTAATAATCATCTTCTTTTTTTATATGAGTTGAGAAAATCATTAGATCTGTCGCATTTATTATCCTTCCTTTTTATTTAAGTATTTTATTTTTTCCTTCTCGTGGAAGGTGTGAAATACATATGACACAATAATCCTCCATTCAACTAAGGCCTGTTCTTTGCAAGCAATTGGTGTGGATATTAAAGACCCAACTGATTCTTTTTTTTTTCCTTTTTCAGTTTTTTTTTTTTTTTCTACTGGGGCTGGATTTGAACCCACCATTTCTGGTATATGGGGCTGGTACACTACTCCTTGAGCCACAGGCACTGCCCCGCAACTTAACCTTTTTACTTCTCTCATTATTGACTGATATAAACTTGGACATTTCAATGTTCTAAATTTTTAGTTGTGTTTAGTTCAGGATAGTTGTTTTAACAATTGAACTATGATTTTTTTTTTTAAGTATTTGAAGAGAAAGGTAAGATATTTGAGGAGAAAGACAGTGCAGAATAAAGAAATGCTTTTTGAAAGGAACTAGTGAAATACCTTATTTTACGTGCTAGTTAACCTCCAAGAGCTTGAAAATTCTGAAACACGTGTGATGCACACTATCAGCTAGGGGATTTCTGAAATTATAGTTGCATGCTAATTATTCATTCTAGACTGTGGGTTTTTTTTTTTCCTAAGCAGTAAATGATCCTAAACCCTCTATCTCAGTGAAGAGGAAAAAACAAAACAAAACAAAAAAAAAAAAACAACTTCAAAGTCACTCTTAGTCACCAATATAGAGATTGCCACTTTTCTAAACCTGAATAGAAATGAATTCGATAAAAAGAGACATAATGATGGATTTATAAAAGTAACATTCCTTCACATAATGGGTTTCTTATTCTAATGTTTCTTTACTGTAATCCTTTAAAATATGCAAAAAAATTATTCTTTAAGTGATAGCAAAGAATTCATTAAAATATTAATAGTTCTGGTTTACCAATTTGCTTACTAGGTCACTTAATTATTTAGTTCATTAATTCTGCAAATGTCAGACTTACCATGAACTCTAGTGATTTGCATAAGTAAGGTTATAGTTCTACTGGTAATCACAGTCTAACAACTTCAAATAGGAATTGGGCATCATTTATACATTTCAAATGAAATAAAGTCTTTTTTTCTTCCAAACCAACAAGGGAAATCCAACGATTGAGAAAGTCTAATAATATAATCTATCTATTCAGCCTCCAAAGTTGTCCATTAAAAGGACCATGGTGGAAAGCTGTAATAAAAGAAAAAAAAATCTCCAAAGAATAGCATGGAAATAGCTTCCCAATTAATCAACTTGAAGAACTCTACTTTTGAGATACAAGGTTTACTTTTAGGAAATATTTTCATCAGTGAAAGAACTAGGAAGTCTTCTAGGGAATCCATATTTTATTTTATTTATTTAATGTGGTTACTCACTGGGAAAGCGTCAAGAAAAGCAACATCTCATTATTATAAGGGTCCTAGAGAAGAGTTGGCAATTCATATGTATTAAACATCACTTATGCCATGCTAATGCATTCACATCACTCCCAGGCACTGTTTACATTTAATATATTTATTACGAGGGAATCTATACAAAATAAAGTTGACACCTTATTAGATTTAACAATAAAATGAGTGTAAATATCCATCAGCTATTATTTAAGTTTCAGCAAAAGTCATTTGGACAATGCATGGCATAAGATTTTCTTTTTTTTTTCTTTATGTAATTTACCAATTCTCTTAGCAAGTCTGAATAGAGGTAATCTGCTATTTATTAAATAAAATGGAGTGGTGGAACCTTTAATGTGAAAGCACTTTGGAGGGTGACATTCTTTTCCTAAGCCCCCAAGGAGAGGTACAACCATTCACCTCAGCAATGTGTAGCCCATGGTTCCTTCACGACAACATTTATCTGTGCTCATCGGTCTGGATTCTTTAACATTATCTAGGAAGGTGTTAATAAAACAGAGAAATACGCCAGAGTGAGGAATGAAGAAAGAAGAAAGAGAATGAGGTTCTCTGCAATGGAATTCCACATTGTAGGCTGAGGAATACGATGTAAAGGAGTCACAGTCATTCACCAAGAAAGATAGAAAACTGCTTCTTCTACAGACCCATGAGAATCTCAACATCTAGCTATCCAGCTATCATCCATCTACCATCAGTGTGATATGGATGTTGATGAAAATAGTAAAATTATGGGAAATCACACAAAATGAAACCTGCTTTTGGAGTTGTACTTTGCTTAATAATAACCTAGTTATACCCATATTTGTGTGATCATTTGTCGACAAAACTGTATTTGATCTAATTGAAGAAGCAATTACAAATTTGTGTCTTAGCAAAAGTTTATGAGAAACTCTATATATTAAAGTCACTCTGTCTGTCAAAAGTGGGGGAATTAATTTGCAAAAATAAAAGCTCAAGCTGATGGTTATCAGTCAGGAAGGTATCATATAAAATAAACAGAAAACTCATTTATTTCAGATTGTTTTAAACAATAAGGGAATGTATTATTTAACCTAATGACAAGTGAAAAGATAGGAAAGATTTCAAAATTTATCAAGGCATAAGTTTCAAAATGTCATGAAGTCCTCAAGTTTTTTCTGTTTATCCTTGGTTCTGGCATCTTTTCTTGGTGATGGCTTTACACATATGAATACTAGATCCTTCCCTCCCTCTCTCCCTCCCTCTCTTTCTTTCTTTCCTTTTTTTTTGACAGAGTCTTACTCTGTTGACCTAGGTAGAGTGTTGTAGCATTATCATAGCTCACAGTAATCTCAAACTCTTGGGCTCAAGCAATCCTCCTGCCTCAGCCTCCCAAGTATCTTGGATTGGAGGTGTTCACACCCTGCCCATCTAATTTTCCAATTTTTAGTCAATACAGGGTCTCGCTCTTGCTCAGAATGTTCTTAGACTCCCAAGCTCAAGCAGTTTACCTTCCTTTTCCTCCCAAAGTGCTAGGATTACAAGTGTGAACCTCCACACCTGGCCAATACTTATGAATATTAGATAATTGAAATAGTTCTGGCAATACATTCAGACATAGTACCTCATACAGCAAGAAGTAGGATAGCTCTTCCTGATCTCCTTTTTAGAGACAAGACACCTCTTTCTTCAGATGCCACATATGCCTCCTAAACCCTCACCTCTACCCCAAATCCAATCACAGATAAAAAGAGTGAAACCCCCTCAATTGCTTGATAGATTTAGAACAGTCAGAGTTTAATTAGGGTCACCTGATTAGGTCTGGTTTTCGGCCTCAAGCCTTATTTTCTAGAAAAAAATGGGGGGGATTGTCCCCCTTTCTCACCCACTACACCAGAGAACATTGGGGAAATTCTGGACTTGTGGACCAAGGCACTTAGTGGCTTAGGTCACTTGTTGTGCATCCTTTATGTGGGAAACAGTTATACTTGATAAGTAGTTATGAAGGGAATGTAGTTCCACAAAGCTTGGGCCATTCCATCTCCAAAGGAGACATTCTCACCTCCTTGCAAAAGCAAGGCAACTCTCATAACTATGCCCACTTGGGATTGTGAAGGCATGTCAAGCTTGGCAAATATGGAACTTTAGCTATAATCATAATTCCAAAACTTACCAATGGGTTCAGTGGCCAAAGCAAGTGTCCCTCAGAATGTTAGTCCTCCCATCTATAAAGAGTAGATAATAGCACCTGCCCTGGAGGGCTGTTGTGAGGATTCAGCTCATGTATATGAAAGTGTTTTGTAAACTCTACAGCTCAATGCCCTGTAATTGAAAGGTGTGATTATCTGATGAACCAGTCAGTTTTACCTCTGCCCGTCCCTCTTCTCCAGCCATTTAGTCTTATTTCCCTGCTGGCTCACCAAAGTAGCTGCGTGCTGCCTCATTACCACTTTGTGTTTAACATGGCAGAGATCAAGGTTTTAATTTTTTACTGAAGCACACTCTTCTCTTCTCAACTCCGCAATCCCTATGGAGAATATTACTCTGTTGCCAGTCACACAGGCCCAAGTCTTTAGGACCTGTTCTTTGAACCTCTCCCTTCACAATTAGGAGTTTATTAAGTCTTGCCGTTTCCTACATAGCATCTCTAATTTCCAGCCTTTCTTTTTCTCCCCAAAGAAACATCACCAGTATCAACTTAGGACTCTGGCAGGGGTGTCCAACCTGTGGCCTGTTGGGCACCTGTGGATTATTTGAGGACTGTTTTGCTTATCTGTGGCATCATATACTGCAAAAAATATGCATGGACTTTTTTTTTTATTATTCATACACATTAACATTTGTTAATGTTTGTGCATTTAATGTGTGGCTGAAGACAACTTTTTTCTTTCAATGTGCGGAAGAAAAGAGAAAAGGTTGGACACCCCTGAATGCATAAATCACCTGCAACTTTTCATCATCTTTGGTTCTTCTACGTAATGAGAAATCTTCCCAGGCAAGACTGAAGAAGTGGTAATTTCTGCAGGATGCTTCTTCCTACATGCTCTACAAACTTAACCTGCCATTTCTGCAACAATGTAGAATGACATTCTACTTGATATCCCAGTGGGGATTGGACACTTGGGAAGAAGCGTCATTCTTGTAAATCTGAGCCAGGGAGATCTTCAGGAACATCTCCTTCTCTTTTCTTTTTCATTGGAGGAGAGTGGACAGAAGAAGACTTGATCAGGTCTTTTGAAAAGTACAGGACTTCAGAGAAAATCAGGACAGATTTTTCATTCCTTTTGTCCTATACCTCCCAACAGTAGTACCATGAAGTCTAGGATGGGGCAGGGGTACATCCTAGTCTCAGGGTAAAATTGGAATAAAAAGATTAAGAAACAGCAGATACAGATTAAGATGGAGGCACATTTGACCTTCAGTTGGCTCGAGCAGTGAGCTTTGGAGATGGTAAGGGGCTGGTCTGCGTTCATGGTGGTGTGCCTTTGGTGAAAGTAAGGGCCATGAAGGGTCATGAGCAGGGAAGGGAAATATGATCGCAAACTGAGTTAGACATAGGGTACCTGGCAAAATGTAAGGCATGTGGGTCGAATTATAAGTTGTTAGGATATGGCCAAATTTACAGAAAGGAGTGGACCAAAGAGACCTGATGATGGTTCAGGAAGTTATATGCAGAGTGAAGGGTAGTGGACTCAGCACTCAAGAATTGGAAGGAAGAAATGGAGGCGAGGGCAAGCATATGTTGAGCACTTACTATATACATTATGACCCGTTTTTTAAATGTATCATCCAATTACATCTTGGTAGCAATACTAACAGCTAGGTATTATTATTATTATTGTTATTATTATCATTATAATTGTTTTATTTTAGAGACAGGGTCTCACTCGGTGGAGTGCTATGACATCATAGCTCACAGCAACCTCCAGCTCTTGGGCTTAGGTGATTCTTTTGCCTCAGCCTCCTAAGTAGCTGGGACTACAGGCACCCGCCACAACGCCTGGCTGGTTTTTGTTGCTGTTTGGCCAGGGCTGGGTTTGAACCCACCACCCTTGGTATATGGGGCCAGCGCCCTAAACATCATCCCACATGTACTGCCCCAGCTAGGTAATATTACTCCAGATGTTGCAGTTAAGAAAAGTAAAGAAGTTTGCTCAAAGTCGTAGAACTGTCAGTTGGCCTATTCCTGAACACTTGACCATTGCTGCCAGGTCTCTCAATTGTATCATGTGATCACCTTCATAATAACACAACCTCAGCTAAGGAGACTGCTGCTCAGAGAGGTTAAGTGCCATCCTCAAGGCCACACAGCTGTTCTTTAAAACTGGAGTATAAATCCAGATCAGCTTGGCTTCCAAACTCACTGAACTATACCAATGAACATACCAAAAAAAAAAAAATATATATATATATATATATAGCTTAACCTTACTCATTATGCAAGGTTTTGTAGTATCAATAGTAATTTTATAGATTGTAATAAAAAGGTAAATAAAAAGGTAGATGAGAAGAGACAGACAGAGAATATGCACACATGTGTGTTTATTGTTTGGGGTAAGAAACGGGCTGTTAAGACTCCTTTCTATCAGTCTTTTCTGGCCTGCATTTACCCAGTGGTGCTCCTGACAGCTAGACGACTCTCCCAGAGAGGAGACCAGAAGCCATCAGGCCTCCAAAATGTCAAATGCGTTAGGCGGTTCCATCCCTCCAAGTGCCTTAGAAATTGCCACCTTCTCTTCTCCATAGTCTTTAACTGCTGTGTCAAGTCAGTAAAGATCATTCTGGGGTTGTAATTTCTGAGATTGTCTGAATTCCTTGTGAGGACAGAGTGGGCAGGGACAAGGCAGAAGAACTGTAAGACTGTGCCAGTCACCCAACAAATACTTGTTGAGCACCCCCTGATGTGTGAGGGATGAGATGGTGCAAAAGTGTAGACAAGTTTACTTCCTTACAGTAGAGCTGGGGGAAAATCCCCACCCCTTCAACTGTCCGTGTGAATTTGCAAGATACTTCAGGTCCAGGGTTTCTGTTTCATCCTCTGAGTAACAAAAATAATTACAGTATTTGTCTTTTGAAGTTGTTGTGGGGATTAAATAAGATAATCCATGTGAATGACTTGCTGTATAATAAATGCTTCATAAATTCAACGTGAATACTCAGTCCTCAGAACCACATGTGCTTAATAAATACGTAGTGTAGCAGACTAAAGGGGGGAGAGGGGTGCAGAGAGAACATTTAAATGCAAAGATGTTTCTAAGTAGTCCCACAGACTTTAATTACACTGAGTAAGGATTTCCATGAAGGATGCCTTGCTAACACAGATGCATGCATCATACTGACTGGGTTATCAAACCAGTGATTAGTGACGTTTGGAAACATGAAGTCGCTGAACTTCCCCTCAAGAATACTCCTCCCCTGTTTGACATTTTCACCTCCTATCTATCATCATTATGCAAAGCTGCTAGTGGCTGACCACCTGTTCAACCACAAGGCTTGTCGACTCTGTTTACATTGTGTTCAGCAAAATAAGATATTTAAGAAAACTGTGGCCACCTCGAGGATGAAAGGATATCATTAAAGCTGTTGGGCAGAGATCTTTCAGCATTTATCCATCTATAGATTGGATTATTAACACGATGCTCGCTTGTTGACCACAGCTCTCCAAAGTATTCTTTCGCTTTCCAGACCAAATATGAAATGGAAGGCTTCATCATAAACCTCTTGTTAGTTTTTCTCCCTTCTCCTTTAAACTTTTGTATCCTACGGCATCTCCCCAGTGCATCCTGAATCCTTTATGTTCTAGTATAACATTAACAAAAGAAGTTCACGAGGATCTTACAGAAAATTTCTCTTCCATAAAAAGTGTCTTTCTTAGATATTCTCACTCTCCACTTACCAGAGGCAACCACACTGCAAGAAATTATGGTTTAAATTTGTATATATATATTTTTCACTTAATAGCTAGTTACCTAGGGCAATTTCTTTAACTTTTCCTGCACCTCATTTATTGGGGTGACTGGACTTTGCAACTGGCTAAATCAAAGACTGGTATATAGAGGCTGAACATAAACCCCCACGGGCAGATAATTTATTTAACTATCCAGCACTGCAAAGACCATCTTTTCTAATTCATCCACTTACTTGACAGTTTACTTACTCAGTTTACAAACAAGTAATCAGCCCAAACTCTCTGATTTGTTCCTCTTTTATACAGAGGCGTAATTCTGACTCAAATCCTCTCATTAAGAAGCTTGACTCTGGGAAAGGGGAAGGAGACAGTAATAAAAATGGAACAGTAATACCATGTGATAAGTGTCCACATAGAAATGTTTGTGAATCATCCTATGGGCATGAGTGATTAATTCTGTCCATGAGAAAGCTTCAAGTGGTGGGAGAAAGAGTATAAGTACTGAAGGAAAGAGCAGCACAGGCCAGGCATGAAGAGGGGAAAACCCTGGACTATTCAGGGAAGTACAGAGCAGATAAGCAGTAAGAGATGAGGTTGGACATAGAGTTTGGGGCCCGATTTTGTTGTTTACGTTTATAAGAAGTGGAGTGGAGTGATTAGTTCTTTGTTCCTGAACAGTAACTCTACAGGCTGTATGATGAGGGAAGAGAAAAGGGTTGAGGGGGAAAAGATTAATGTTAAAGACACAATTTAATGAATAATTTCAATAATTCAGGAGAAAGGTTATGGAGGTGGCATGAAAGCAGGGATGATGAAAATGGAAACGTGGAGAGCTACAGGGAGAGTTTCAAGGAAGAAGAGGCAACAGTGGTTACCCGGGAGTGAAGGCTCAGGGCAGAGGGAGTGGAAGTGACTCCCAACTGCATTTCTAGCCCAGAATCCCAGGCTGAACACCCTGAGTTGTCAGTCATGGAATCTAAGGGAGGGCTCTGCAGTGAATCCAGAGAGAGTGTGTTGGTCAAAGAAGAGTTAGAGGGGTATCTAAAGAGTGCTGGAAACTTAAGGCCAAGGAGCAAAGTCCATTAAAGAGACTGAAGATGTATTCAGACAAGATGGAAGATGAAGCATGTAAGCATATCTGAGTGTGTGTGTGTGTGTGTGTGTGTGCGTGATAGAGAGATAGAGAGAGAGAGAGGTGCCTCAGGTTGCTTTCTCAATTACAGAGGAAGCCAAGCCTCATGGACAGGGATATGGCTGTAGCACTGGGAGAGAACAAGAGTCCTAGAAGCCTAGTCCTACCGAGATTCTTGACTTCCCTAAATTCCAACATTTTCTTCCTTTTTGTGTGTTTGTTTTGTTTTGCTTTGTTTTCAACAAGTAAGGATCCTAGGCTTGCTGTGGTGGCTCATGCCTATAATCCCAGCACTCTAGGAGGCCGAGGCAGGTGGATCCCCTGAGCCCAGGAGTTCAAGACCAACCTGAGCCAGACTGAGAGCCCATCCTTAAAAATAGCTGGGTTTTGTGGTAGACGCCTGTAGTCCCAGCTATTTGGGAGGTTGAGACAAAAGGATGGCTTGAGCCCAGGAGTTTGAGGATGCTATAAGCTACAATGCCATAGCACTCTACCAAGGGTGAAAAAGTGAGACTCTGTCTCAAAAAAACAAAAACACACACACACAAAACCAAAACAAGTAAGGATCCTTTTCTTTTTGAAAAAGTATATGAGATATGATAATTATGTTTGTGAACTCATCCTAGAAAAAGTGCTACATATCTAAGAGCTGAATATTACTATAGGCATCTTCGAAATATTCCCCTTGGGAAGCTATGTATCAATGCCAATGACCGGCCTGCCCTTCAAAGCAATTTTGGATCTTCCTGGAGGGCCATCAGAGTTGTTGTATAGCACTCAAAAATTCGCAACAATAATGAGTACTACTCAATATGACATTGCATGTCAATAGGCACATGGTTGTGAGACACTGATATACCAAGATTGTGAACCTTACAAGTTATTTATACAGTGCTGACAGTGTAAGAGCACAGTGGCAAGTTCATGATCTAATTGAGGACAAACGAGGACAGCTCTTATGGTGATTCCAGAAAAAGAGTTCCAAAATTCAACAATGAGGTATGCATCACATTTTTTAGGATGAGTTTATGAATCTAATTATCAGATATGTATTAATTTAGGATTATAATAACACCCCAACTTTCTGAGGTTGGAAGAGTGGAACAGCAATGTGGGGGATTGGCTGGATGAGGTGTTTCAAAAAGTGGTCTATTCATGGCAATGAGATGCTGTGATGGTTGGTTTCCTGGGTCAACATGACTGGGCTATTAGTTTTTCCAATCAGTCACTAATCTAAGTGTTGCTGTGAAGGTATTTTTATAGATGTGATTAAATTCTATAGCCAGTTGATTTGAAGGAAGATTATCCTAGACAACCTGGGTGAGCCTGACTCAATGAGCTGAATGGCCTTAAAAGGAAGGCTGAAGGTTGGTTCCCTGAAGGAGAAATTCTACCTGGGATTGCTGCATCAGTTTGTGCGGGAGAGTTGCAGGCTGCCCTTCTTGAAAATCTACCTCATTTATTTCATATCTACCCTAAATATATTTTACTTTAATTAAAATCCCATAAGTTAATTACTTGCAATAAATCCTGTAATATTCATCTCCTATTGCTTCTGTTTCTCTGGTTGAGCCCTGATTTATTGTTGCCACTAGTGACATTCTTTAAAAGGGTTCCAGTAGACAAGATGTGGAATACAGAAGGCATAGAACATACCTAATTCACTTTTTTCCAAGTTCTCTTTGAGGGAAGACAAGATAGAGGGAGTAGTTTCTTGAGTTGATATATTAGTTTGGATCAAGGCAGTGTTCCTAGTCAAGAGCTAATATTGAACTTGGCCTACTACTTGGTCTCACTCTTGCTTATGCTGGTCTCAAACTTCTGAGCTCAAGCAATCCACCTGCCTCAGCCTCCCAGAATACTAGGATTGTAAGTGTGAGCCATTGAGCCCAGCCTTGAGTCCAGTTTTTGTATGGCAAGAGATAAGGATCTAGTTTCATTCTTCTGCATGTTCCTATCCAAGTTCTTGAGGACTATTTACTAAATAGGGCATCTTTTCCCAGTGTATGTTTTTTATACTTTCTAAAACATCACTTCATTTTAGCTATACAGCTTCATTTACAGGCTCTTAATTCTGTGCCATTGGTCTACACGTCTACCTTTATTCAAGTACTATAGTGCATTGGTTACTTTAACCTTGAAGTATAATTTAAAGTCAGGTAATATGATAGCTCTAGATTTGTTCTTTTTTTCTTAGGATTCTTTTGACTATTCTGGAGCTTATTTGTTCTATGGGAAGTTTAGGATTTTTTTTTTTCTAGATCTATGGAAAATGATGTTGGAATTTTGGTGGAAATCATGTTGTATCTGTAAATCACTTTGGGTTGATTCTTCCAATCCATACATATGGGATATTTTTTATTTGTTTGTATGATCTATGATTTCTTTTCATTTTTTTTTTTTTTTTTTGCAGTTTTTGGCTGGGACCGGGTTTGAACCTGCCACTTTTGGCATTTAGAGCCAGCACCCTACTCCTTTGAGCCACAGGCGCCACCCACTATGACTTTTTTGACAGTGTTCTAAAGCTCTCTTTTCAGAGAATTTTTACCTCCTTGGTTAAATATATGCCCAGGTACCTTATTTTCTTTGTAGCTATTGTAAATGGTATTGCATTCTTGATTTGATTGTCAGCTTCACTGTTATTAGTATATAGAAATGCTACTGACTTGCCTACATTACCTTTGTAAATTCAGACTTCATTTACCAACACTAGGAGTCTTTTGGTGGAATCTTTACGGTTTTCTAGATATAAGATAATATTGTCAGTAAACAGGGATGTTGTGACCTTTTCTTTCCTGATTTGTATGCCCTTTATTTCTTTCTATGGCTTGATTGTTCTGGCTAGGACTTCCAGTACAATGTTGAACAGAAGTGGTGAAGGTGGTCGTCCTTGTCTTCTTTCAGGGGGAACGCTTTCAAATTTTTCCCATTCAGTGTTATGTCTCTGTTTCTTTTTTGTTTGTTTGCTATTTTGAGATTTGTTCCTCGTAGTTTGCTGCGGGTATTTATTGTGAAAGGGAGCTTGATTTTATTGAATGTATTTTTTTTTATGTTTTTTGTTTTTAATTTTGTGGTGAACCACATTTATGAATTTGCATATGTTGAACCATCTCTGTATCCCTGCAATGAAACTACTTGATTGTGGTAAATTCTCTTTTAGATGTTTGGTTTGCTGGTATTTTGTTGAGGATTTTTTAATCTATATTCATGAGACATACTGATCTATAGTTTTTTTGTTTTTGTTTTTGTTTTGCAGTTTTTGGCCAGGGCCAAGTTTGAACCTGCCACCTCTGGTATATGGGGCCGGTGCCTTACTCCTTGAGCCACAGGCATCATCCTGATTTGTAATTTTTACTTTTACTTTTATTTTTTAGTTGTATCCATCCCTTGGTTTGGAATCAAGGTAATATTGGCTTCACAGAATCAGTAAGGAAGTATTTCCTTCTTTTCAATTTTATGGAGCAGTTTCAGTAGAATAGGTGCCTCTTTTTATTTGTAGGTCTGGCAGTATTTATCTGCAAATCTATGTGGACCAGGGATTTTGTTTGTTTATTTGTTTGTTTGCTGGGAGTCTTTTATTATTATTATTTCTGTTTCAAATTTTCTACTTGTTATTGGTCTCTTTAAGTTTTTTATTTCTTCCTGATTCTAGCTTGAGAAATTGTGTATTTCCAAAAACATGTCCATTTTCTCTAGATTTTCTGCTTTGTATGCATAGAGATTTTAATATTAATCATGAATGATATTTTGTATTTCTATGGTAGAACTTACTTGAGTCTTTCTCTTTTATTTCTAGTTAATCTAGCCAGTGATCTATGGATTTTGTTGATCTTTTCAAAGAACCAACTTTATTTTGTTGATACTTTATAATTTTTTTTAATTTTCATTTCATTAATTTTTGCTCTGATCTTTGTTATTTCTTTTCTTTGTCTAGCTTTGGGTTTGGTTTGTTCTTTCTCTAGTTTCTTGAGGTGTAATATTAGATTATTAATTGGTGATATTTCTGTGTTTTTGATATGGGCGTCCAAGACTATGCCTATGCCTAGTCTATGCCTAGACTATGCCTCTATCTTAGCCTGGCTTTTCTCAGATTTTGGAAACTTGTGATGTTTTAGTTGTTCAATTAAAAATTTTTTGATTTCCACTTTGTTTTCATCATTGACTCAAGGATCATTTAGCAGGAGGTCATTTAATTTACATATATTTGTGTGGTTTTGAGTGTTTCTCTTGGAATTCATTGCTATTTTTATTCCAATCTGGTTTGAGATAGTATTTTACATGATTTCGATTTTTCTGATTTTGCTGAGACTTGTTTTGTGGCCCAACATATGTTCTACCTTGGAAAATGTCCCTTATGATCATGACAAGAATGTTATCTGCAGTATTTGGGTAGAATGTTCCATAAATGACTCTTAGATCAATTTCTTTTAGACTCCTCTTTGATTCCAGTGTTTCTTTATTGATTTTCTGCCTTGATAATCTGTCCAATTCTATTAGAGAAGTGTTGAAGTCCCCCGCTATTATGATGTTACTATTTATTTCCTTAGATCTAGTAAAATTTGTTGCATGAATCTGGGAGCTCTTGTGTTAGGTCCACATATATTTATAGACTGTTGTATCTTCTTGTTGATTTGCTTACTTTATTGTTGTATATGACCATCTTTATATCTATATACATATATAGATTTTTTTAAATTTTGTTTTTACCACTTTTGATTTAAATTCTATTTTATCTGATGTAATAACTAGCTACTCCTGCTTACTTTTGGTTTCCATTTGCATGTAATTTTTTTCTACTCTTTTACCCTTGTGTTTACAATAATCTTCATGAGTTAAATGGGCTCCTCAGAGCCAGCATATATTTCAGTTGTTTTTAAAAATACATTAAACTAATCTATATCTTTTAATTAGTAAAGTAAGACTATTTACAATCAATGTTAGCATTAATGTGTGATAATGTTGACTGTTAGCTAGTTGCTTCGTTTACTTCTTTGCTTACTGTTGTATAAGAATCGTGAGTTTTACCTTTTGGATGTTTTTATAGTGGTGGGTATCAAATGTACTGTTCCATTAAACACTTTTTGTAGGAGAGTTTGTGGGCTGTTTGAGAGGAGTAAGCTTGAAGACAGCAAAAAAATTTAAAAGATTGTCTTCTAGTTACATTTAGTGATTCATTAACTTATTCATTGAAGAATGTTTCAGCCTAGGAGACTTTGAACTTTGGTGGGGAAAGATCTAGCATATCTTCCCTCAGCCTCTACCTGCAACTATAATTATTTGATTTCAAAGGGGAAAATTCTTTCAGTATGTAGCTAACAAGAAAGAGACAAGCTGGAGGAGCTAGTTGGACATCTGGCCTGTTAAGGACAGATACTGTTCCTGGAATATAGTATAATGGATGCTTTGTAAGGATGAGTGGCTTAATGACTTGGCATAAAGGGAGTTCCTTGGCCTATTTGCAGCTTTCTTCTTGCACAACCTCAGTATGTGTTTGTGCATTCCTGGTGTCAAAGTCAGACTTTCCACCTAGGGTACCACCCTTTTCCTACCTTACAGACTATAAAACCCATAAAGGGCACTGAAATGGTTGGTGAGGCTACAACTTCTCCTGTTCCACAGTAGCTGTTTCTTCCTCTGCACCTTCTCACTGCCATTTCTTCAGCCAAAAATATTCATTGTAGGTCATAGCCTAACAGTGCTTCCCTCCTCCTTCAGCTCCAGTCTTGGGTTGCTTTTTGTCAAAGAAAACTTTAAATAGGATGAAAAAACATTCTCCAGGTGGTTTGATGTTTTTCTGACCTGCCTCAGCCACGCCCATCCTACTTGAGAACATGGACTCTGCCATCCCCAGGTATCATCACGTAGCACATTCTTGTGGAATGTTCTTTATGTGCACTGCGCGGTGACACCTGAAATTCTTGTGAGGTCTCTGTCATCAGGGCGCTCAAGTTTTAACGAGGCAGGTAGCAATCAGATTTATAAGAAATTAGCTGGCAACACCACAAGATGATTTCCAATCAATATGAAAGGAGTAGCAGCAGAAGCCACATGAGTTCAAAGGATCACTAAAAGTTAAGAGTTAATTGGGAAATATTCACAAAGGAATTGAAACCATGTGCAACCAGAAATGTTATTCTACATAGGCTAGAATAATCTGTCCAGCATTCAATGACATTTATCCATGTCTAACAATAGGCATTAAAATATGTCTTTAAAACTCTATGTTTTTGAATTTTACCTTCTATAACAAACCCATTTTATTTGGGAGTAGGAAAGCTTTGTTTGTTTAGAATCAGACTTTTTCTGTGAGAAATCTTTGCTAGTCTGGAATGTGCCACTTCAGGATACCCCTGTGTGGTGTTCTGTACTCTGAAACTTTTACCTTATACAGAGCCGGCTTCAAAGATAAGGAAGGTGGAGACTAAGAGAATGTTAAAAATAGACAGGGTAAGAAAATCTTCTCTGTCTAATGCCTGGGATTAGCTCGATTTGCCTTTTCTTTCTTTTTTTTTTTTTTCTTGTAAGGGAAGAAGTAAAGAATCACAGAAAAGAAGAAGAATGAGCTTTTAAGTAGGTGGTAGGAGAAAAGCTACACTGATAAAAATTATAAACAATACTGCATGGGCGCCTCCTGAAGCAGGCGCAAAGAATGGCCAGTGAGGCATGTTTACCAGAGGAAGACAAATTGAGCTGGCTGGCGCCTCTGAAATGTGCAGACTCAAGGGTTTGGGACACACATATGCTTTTGTGTGTGTTCTCTGAGAGGACATTTTCAGACGCCAATCCTTTTCTAATCTCAATCTTCAAATTGAGGAAGGTATGGGATTTCTATAGAGGACAGAGATATGTAAAGGTCCATTAGGAAGTTATCTGATTTTTAAATGAAAAAAAAATGCAATTAAAATCCCACTACCCTTTTTATAGTTTGTTTTCTTTATTTGAAACAGTCAGGAATTAAAAACAACTGAAATCATTTCTTTAAAACCTTTCAAGAAGTTCATTTTTGGATTAAGCCCAAACATACAGTCAGTAAGCCAAAAATGGACTATTTTCACCAAGAGTTGAGTGATGGAAAGCAGAAGCTGTCATGGAAAGTGTTATGTGAATACTCTCATTAAAAAAAAAAAAAAAAAAAAAAGAACTGGCTGTGGATTGGAAGTAGGCATTTCTTTACCTCTTAAAAACTCTGGCAAATTATTTCCCTTTGGAGGATAATCATTTGAATTAATTTGCCTGCATTCCAAATATTACAAGTCTTATGACAGTATATGATTTGTTTTTTGACAAGCTCCCCTTTGGTTTGTGGACATGGACATGTCTGCAGACTCTGGACATGTCTCAACCTGAAGTCAAGGCTGTTCAAACTAAATGTACTGACTGTCTCATTGATTTTGATTGACAGAATATTGTACTGCATAATTTACTTAGTAATGTAAATTGTGAATATAGCTCATATGCTTCCTTTAGCTCCCACTAAAATATTGTAGTAAGGTATATTTTAAGAGGGACAATCCACAAAGTATTTCAACAATTGTGGAAAACTACAAGGGAGAAATTCTCAAAGTGTAGTCCTCCAACCAGCAGCCGCAGCCTCATGTGGAAACTTGTTAGCAATACAATTCTTAAGTCTCCTCTCAGCTTCATCTAATCAGAAACTGTGAAAGTGGAACCCAGCATTTTTTTTTTCTTGAGACAGTCTCATTGCGTCCCCTTGGGTAGAATGCCATGGTAGAGAAACACATGGTGGAGTAGTAGTCACAGCATCTAAAACAGTTGAGCTTCAGCCATCCTCTTGCCTCAGTGTCCAGAGTAGCTGGGACTACAGGTGCCCGCCACCATGCCTGACTACTTTTAGTAGAAATGGACTCTCCCTATTGCTCAGGCTGGTCTTGAACTCCTGCCTTGACCTCCCAGAATACCCCAGCAATTTTTAATTTAAAAGCTGTCCAGGTAATTTTTACCAGACCAACCCAATTCTATAGATCATGAGAATTGTAGATATAATGGAACAGAAGTAGAAATATTTGCAACCCTGTAAAGAAACCTCAGTTTTTTTCAAAAAAAATTTATTGTGTGACAAATTTCACAGAATATAATTTTATAACATGCCATCTTATGACACATAGATTTAAACAGTTTTGTTCATTTATTCAACATAGTCTAAGTATTTAATAATTTCTTAAATGCTCATCATCTGGAATATCCAATACAGATAGTTTTGGATGCAACGAAATCCAGAGAAAATTTTAGTTCTGCTAAACAAAGCTCTAAGAAGATCCTTGCCAAATCCTTTTAGACTATTTCAGAAATAGTCTAAAAGTGAGGATTAATAGTAATATCACAATGATTGAAAATTATGGGATTACTTCATTTGAAAATAGTCTTCATCCTGTCATTCATAATTCTCTTCACATAACTTAGAAAAAAGAATCTGAAAAATACTGTGAGATAATAGCCATATTCTGGCTGTAATAAAAATGTAGAAAGCTGTTACAGTTATTTTTAACAAATACCATTTTATTATACTGCAACTCCAATTTGGCAAGCTTTTTTTGATCTCTGTTGCCAAAAAAAAAAAAAAGACAAAATAACTGGGCTATATAATCTCTAAACCTGGCTCTGCCACAGATGACATAGAAATGTGAACAAGGTATGTAACCTTCTCAGGCCTCAGTTGTCTCATCTATAAAATGGGGGGCTCTGGAGTGCATCTCCAAATCCTACTTCAATTATCTATTATGATGTAGCAAACAGTCATAATTATAATGGCTTGAAACAGCAACCATTTATTATTTCTCGTGAGTCTGCAAATAATCTAGGTCATTCCACATCCTGGGTTGGGCTTGGTCAATCTCAGCAGGCCTCACTGTAGTAAGGCAGCAGGGTGACTCAGAGCTAACCAATTTTAGATGAGCTCTATGTGTTCTCCATAGCCTGGGCTTGTTCTCATGCTCATGCAGGTTTCCAAGAGAACAAGTAGAAGCCTGCAGTTTCTTGAAGCAGAGATTCTGAATGGGCGCAACAATCTGGCTGCAATATTCTATTGGCCAAAGCAAGTCACGAGCCAGGAAGACTCAAAAAGTGGGCAAATAGATTTTGATATGAGGCACCGCCACGTGACGTTGCAAGAACTGGAGATACATGAAGATTTGGGCCACATTTGCAATCAATCTGCTCTCCTCACTTTAAAATACCATGAAACATTGAGAAACACACTCAGTATGAGCCCACAGAATGCTCACTGTGGAGTGTTTCACGTATGCAGAGGTAATGGAAGATCCAGAAAAGATAGAACGTATTTGTGGTAACTGTAGTAAGCATGTTTTAAGCAAGGCTTCTCTTTAATTATTGTCTGAGTTTCACATAAAGTCTGCTTCATCAACTGGATAAATATTTGACTGCTGTTCAGTAAATTGCATTAGTTTACTTTAACTGTATGCTCAGCCTTATTCAGGCATCCTACATTAGGCAATGTAGTGTGTAATGCATCTCTGCAGGTGACCAGAGCTATTCTCTGTATGAGGTAAATTAAAACTCATATTTTAAAAATTAAACATTCTTGCACTTCATGATTTCAATATTTAATTATAACCTGTGTCAAGGCCTAATCTCTGACTGAGTCAGGCATGAAATTAATCAAAAAAAGAGGCGAAAGCTTAGCAATTCTTCTACCCTGCAAAAATAATGTGTTTTTTTTAGTCACACGGTGATGTTCATATCTATTTTATGAAGAAGACTCTGATATCAGGTAAGTCCATAGACTACATTACAATATATGGGGACAGTGATCTGTTCTGGAAAATAAGTAACATGAAGTGATGTTTATTAACTTTAACAGGAAACCCAACCTCCTTCACAAAAATAATAAATGTTCCATTACTGATCTTATTGAAAGAGATAATAGAATATAAATGTAATATATTGATATCTTGCATAGAGCAAAAATAAAATATATCCAATAATACATTTGTGATACTTGCCATGTTTGTCCCCATTTGCAGTTTATAACAGTTTTTCAAAAACCACACATTTTTTTCCTAGAAATACATTCTAACAAAAATAACAAAAAAAATTATTTCAGGGCAGCGCCTGTGGCTCAAAGGGGTAGGGCGCTGGCCCCATATGCCAGAGGTGGTGGGTTCAAACCCAGCCCTGGCCAAAAATTGTAAAATATTTAAATAAAAAAGTAAAAAAATAAAAACTTCATTTAAAAAAATTATTTCAGATTTTTTTTCCCCCACCAAGAATTTCCATAGTTTCTAGGGTTAAATGGATCAAAAGAGGAAAGTCTCACATCAGAGGAGGGAACTATATCAAGGTTAGGTAGCAGAATTAGAGAGCATTAAACCAGTGATTTCACAGCAACATGTATAGGTCACCCAGATACGGTGATGAACCAGGCAAGTGAAAGAGGATGATTACATTATTTTCCTCACCACAAGAGCAAGATAAACTAAAATGTTATTAAAGTTTGACAACACGGAGCAGAAGATTAAATTGATCCTTGTTAGTGTAATTGTTGCCTTGGTTAATGACTTGTTTCCCCATGTGATCATATTATAATGAACAAGTCACAGGTAAATTAAATCAATAGTAAACAGGCGTGGAGGAATACGTGGCTTCATCAGGTCTACCTTGAGGGAGTCTGGGACCAGTTGGTAGAGTAAGTCTAGAAAGTGAAGATGCAGGAATGAACTTACAAATAAATAAATTGTTCTGACCCTGAGTGCCCTGAGACTTCTTGGATTCTGTGGTCCTGGTGCATCTTCCACTAGTTTGGGTTGCAGTGTTCTGAAGCATGGGTTCTACACTGGAACACAGATAAATAAAAATAATACATACAAAATAAGTTTTACCCTATTGGAAAATCTACTGTGAGATTCTTAAAAGTAAATAAACTATATTACTGAAGTTGGAGTAAGAGAACCATTCCCTACACGATGCACAGATAATCCCAAACCAGACCATAAATTATTGATGAATTGACACATTACTATATAACAAAAACCTTACAGTTAAAAGACAAAAGTGGGAAGAGATATTTGAAGATATAATTAGTATGTGTATGTGTGCTTGAGTATTTGTGTCTGAAAACAGTGAGCATTCACAATATGTAAAATATTTGAATGATGTATAACAAAAACCCCAGTTAAAAGCAAACAGAGCTTAGACATTCTCAAAAAAGAAATCTGAATAGTACTATGAAAATACAAATTTAAAACATATCTAAAATATAATTTAATACTCAAAAGGAAGAACATAATATAGATTTTGAAAATTTCAAGTATTCAAGATTTCAAATGTTTCTTTATGGTATGAAGAAATAAGAACTCTCAAATCATTTGGGAAAGAAATTTGATAATATCCAGTAAATGTGAGGATTTATATATCCTCTGACCCTGAACTTCCATATCTTGTATGAGATTGTTTATTGTAACATTCATATTAAGAGTGAACATTTGGAAATATTCTAAGTTTAACAGTATTAAAACATTGTGTGAATTAAATGATGCCTCATAATTAAATAAGTAACTTTAGAGCTACCTGGATAAACTCAGATAAAACATTGAAAAACATCCAGCAAATACGAAAATACATTATAGAACGACACATTTAATAAAGTATCATTAATACCATAGAGTTTAAAAGTACATAATACTGTAAACTGTTCATGGACACATTCTCCGGTGAAATGTACTAAAACGTTCACGTAATTGTAAAAATAAAAGAAATGAGGATTGAAGAGAGACCCAGAGAAGGATTTAAATGTAGTTGGAATGATTTTTTTAAATGTCTGAAACAAACACAGCTAAATATTACACTTTGGTAAAGCTGAGCATGAGTAAATAGTGCCTATTATCCTATTTGCCATATATTTCATATTTAAATGAAGAAAATGAATATACCTACTTTTTTCAGCTTTGATTAGTAGCCCATATTGGTGAAGCCTCTTTAATGATTGATGATTAATGAAGCCTGATTAATGAAGCCTCTCTTCATTCTCAGATGATGTATCTGACTCATATATAAACCTAATGGAGAACTCAAGCACAGGAGGAAAACGCCTATTTCAAAGCACCATCAGCACATAGGGTAAAAATCATATCACCACGGTGGATAATAGTTCCGACCCTAGCACCAGGGTTATAAAGTACTCTGCTGTATTTTGAATTCAGAATATGGTTTTTTTCTGAATGAATGAAAGGGTGAAGCATTACATAATATTTTTATGCCATGAGTGAATGATTCAATGAGTGCCTAATATTTTCTCAATATTTATGCCATGTATCAAAGGCATTTTAATTGAAAACTGAGATTTACTCTCTGCTCTATGAAAATTACTATTTACGTCCATTAAAAGCGTGACCCAATAATCAAGATGATTTGGTGGATATTCTTACTTCATGGTTTACCAGTGACATCTTCACTGGTGTTCCCCTATTTCATGTAACACAGATGCACAGTGGGTCTTTTTGTCGTCGTAACTTCACTGATTCAACCAACACACAATCCCTTTCTTTTATATTTAACAGTGGAAAAATTCCAGCTGTAAAAATTCTGACTATAAAATCTCACAATAGAAGGTGGGGCAACTACCTGGGTCAGTAACAACCCTGCAACCAGGTAGTAGACGGTGGGTGATTTGGTCGCCTTCAAATACATCTTTTATCATGAAGTAATGAGTAAACTGACGTGCCACACATTTTTGTCCCATACAGTTTAAGTGATATATGACTTATTTGTGAATATTATTTATTGTGATAATTGCCATAACACACATTATTTCAAGGCATTTGTAAAAGTGGCTGAGATTTTGTATCCTCTCCATTGGGCAGATGAAAAAACTGAGGATCACAGAGGTTAAGGAAATTGTCCATGTTTATGCATTCAGTAAACGGAGAGAGAGAACTCAAACATCATTATGTCTGATTCCAAAGTCCAAACACCTGCCTCCCAGTCTTCCTGCATTAGCAGCGGTAAAACTTTCTACGACAGCAAAAGATAACATTACCACTTATCACACAATGTTGGAAATTTCTAGTGCCAAATCCTAGGTCAGTTTATGGAAGGAAAGGAAACAATGAACAAGAGAAACTATTAAAACAAAGGTGCAAACTCCTTATCAATGTAAAAATAAAGACACAGCCTTCCCCACACCTTCACTGTTTCCTCTCAGAGAACAGACTGCTCAGATCACATTTTCATAAGCTGTTTCTGATATTCAGATTCACACTCAAGAATACACACACAAACTTTTTCAGTTGTTTTATTTGTAATTAATAATAAACCTCAAAACTGCAAGTGGATGTAACATACTGTCCTGGATAGAGCTCCAGCTTGCACCTGCTTACGGACTACGGGGAGTTAAGTCAGAAATACCCAGGTGAGAAGAGGGAGTCGTGTTATGGTCCAATCTGCTGATTTATCTCTTTGCTTTGGTGATTTGCAAACAGAGATTATCAATCTCTGGCTCATTTTTGATCCAGACAAGTTATTTTGTTATTCACAACATCTAAGAGGGTAAAAATACTGATTTCTGGCACAGACATTAAGTTGTTGCTTCTCAAATTTTAGGTTGCAATCCATTAGTGATTTGGAACAAATTAGTAGTTGTGAAAGTAATTAGTGGATTTCAACCAGAATCGTTTTTTTTAAACAGTTGAAGTCGAGTAAGAGAACCATGCAAAATACATAACAATAATAGAAAAATAGGTACAACAATACAATGCATAACATGTTATAAGAATTTGTATGGTATTACTCCAGGTAGACATGAATTTGAAATAAAATGGAAAATGTATTCCTTACTGGGGATCATGGTAGAAAAGTTGAAAAGCCGCCAACGTAGTAGGTGGAGTAATTGGATCTAACTGGAGCATTTGGCTCTCTTTCAATCTGATAAAATCATAGGCACACCCTAGGATCAATGAATTGCTATTCATTGAAGATACTTAACTAGTCATTGACTCATGGGAAATCTAATCAGGAAGCTGTTGGAAACTTTTCATTTGCTAGAATTTCTACCTCCTTGTCTCATACCAAATAGAAACAGTCCTCAATGCCTGGCCTAATTGCTGACAGTATAATCATCTTTTTCAGAAGCTTAAATTGTTATTAATTTTTCCCACTCAATTGAATCTATTGAATGGTGAAAAATTGGTCAAGTGAACTGTTTGGTGTACTATGAAGAAAAGACTATCTGAACGCACTTTTTCATTTTTTATTAATTATTTTGAGTTGCCATATCACTACAATAACAATCTAAAATAAAATAATAATTATTCATAATAACTACCACTATTAAGTGCTTATTTACCAGGAACTGTGCTAGTCCCCATTCTAATTAGATTGTAAGAATCACCCCAGGATGGCACTCAAAATATAATGCTCAGGCCACTTCCCTGGATCCATGTCTGATGTAGCACCCAGGAACTTGCTATTTGTAAGATAACCCGAAGTGATTTTTATCCTCAGAAAAGTTTGTCAGTAAATTGCATTGCCTCACTTTATCCTAACAACAACAACAACAACTCTTGGAAGTAGATTTATTATCATCTCCATTTTCCAGATGAGAAAAAATGAAACTTACAGAGAGGCAGCATCCTGCCTCAAGTTAACCAGATAGGAAGTTTTGAAGCGGGTATCCACATGCAGAAATCTCACCCAGGACTCCATCTCCCGTCACAGTCTGTATCTAAGTGACTAGTCCAATCACATTTGGGCAATGGCCCAGTTAAATAATTATGTAAATCCACTATCCCAGCCTATCTTTCTTAAACTCTCAAGCAATGCCTCTTAGGGAAGACTGCTATGGCCCCTCACATCTCTCCTTTTTTTTTTTTTTTCTGAAGGAAGAAAGTTAGCTGTACCCTAAAACATAGCACAGCCCTTTTAGAAGGCTCAAGACGGTATTGGCACAGGTAAACCACTGCTTTCTATCTGGATGGAGGACTGTAACTGTGGTTCATGAAACACCATCATCTCTCAGAGATGGTGTCTTCCTACAGTGTGGCTGCATGGCTGTAGAGGGCATCTATGCTGTGGCGGCTGAAGTTTCATGGATGCTGTTGATAGCTGGTATTTTTCAAAGAGGGAGCAGCTTGGCTTTATTGTTGTTTATTTTATTTTTTATTTAGTTAATAAAATTTGGAGTCAAATAGGAAATGCTGAGGATAAGCGACCATCTGTCATCAACATAAAAATGATAGGCAATGTCTCAAATTTGTATAGAGTTCAATACATTCACAGTGTTGTGCAAACTTCACCTCTAGTTCTGAAACATTTTCATCACCCCCCAAAGAAGACTCTCCTCTGCCTATGAAGCAGTAATTTCCCTTCTCCTACTCCCAGGCAGTCATTAATTTGCTTTTTGTCTCTATGGTTTGCTTAGTCTGGATATACCATATGAATGGGATCCCAGTATGTGACCTTCGGTGTCTGGGCTATTCACCCAGCATGTTTTCAGTTTCATACATGTTGTAGTACATATCAGAACTTCATTCTTTCTTATGGATGAATAGTATTCTGTTGTGTAGACACACCACATTTGTTTATCCATTTATCTGTGGAGGGAGATCCGAGTGGTGCTCAACTGTTGCTGATTATGAATATTGCCACTATGAAAATTCCTGTACAAATATTTGTTTGAATACATATTTTTTAATTCTGTTGGGTATACACCCAAATATGGTATTGCTGTGATTAACTTTTTGAGGAATTATCACACTGTGTTTTATAAGCACTACTCTATCTTTTATTTATGAGGGGTTCTAATTTCTCTACATCTTTACCGACATAATAATTTTCTTCCTTCCTTTTTTTTGTAATTTCTTTCTTATTCTCCTTCCTCCTTCCCTCCTTTCCTTCCATCCCCTCCTTCTCCCTCTCTTCCCCCTGTTTCTCTTCCTTTCTTCTTTCCTTCCTTTCTGATTCTAGCCATTCTAGTAGGTATGAAATTATATCTCATTGTACTTTTGATTTGCATTTCATTACTGGCTAATCATGTTGAGCAGGTTGGCATGTGTTTGTTAGACATTTGTATATCTTCTTTAGAGAAATTTTCTTTCAAGTCTTAAGTTTAAGTTTTGAGTCTTTCTGATCTCTTTTTGTAGTACATCCTGTCCTTCCCTGTCTCCCCAGATACAGTAATGATGGTGATAATGAAGGCAGCTGCCCAAAGCCAGGCTCAGTGCCAGACACTTTAGATCATCTCATTTAATTTCATCAGGTTTATTTCCATTTTAAAGATAAAATAAATTGAGGCCCAGAGAGGATTATGTTGAACATGATTCATTAAAAATCAAGAGGTAAAGACTAATTTCAAATCCTGTTCTTTCTGATTTGGAAGTTCATGCTTTCAACCTCTGTCCAGAGTCCCATAGACTAGCTTACATGGCTTACATATACCAGAAATTTATTTTTACAACAATGTATCCTCTAATACATATTTAATAATAAGTTTAAGTGGCTGAAAAGCATGTAATTTCTTACATATTGTAAATATTATCATTTAAAAATGGAAACATTATATTACTCTTCTAAATGTTTCCAAGGGAATTTAAAGGCCACGGTGATATGCTCCCCAGAATATTAATTTAAAAAACTCATAAACAATTTCTTCTTTTTTTGTCACAATTTTGTTGTTTGAAATTATGCCTTTTATTATATTACCACCCTAGAACATTACCATAATACAACATTTTTCATGCTTAAAATCTTTGTATTGATCACCTTCTCATACTTTCTGAATCAAAAATGTGAGTATAAATTAAAATTGAATTTTAAATAATTTTAAAAAATAATTTCGTATAATTGTAAAACTGTAAGGGTTACACATTCCTTTTGCTTGAGTTATTATATTATTAGTAATAGCAATTGACAAAATCAATAAAATATATTATAGATTTTGATAAGCTATCATTAACTATAACAAGTAAGTTCGTACTGGAAATGCAATTTTTCAGTTTTTTTTTTTTTTTTTTAGTAGACTAGAAGAGGTGCTATAGTACCTTGATTAAAGGAAAGTCTATGCACAATAATGTGCTTCTACTTATCCCTTTGTTAGACCACCAAGCACATTTTCACTACAGAGCAATGCAATGCAACAAATTTGTGATATCTGCAAGGAATGCCTTTCTTTTTTCTTTTTTTAGTAAGCTGTAAGGAGTTAATTTGAAAGGGGTGATTAAAAAAAGGAACCCTGCTTGTGTGCTTCCTTCACTACGTTTGAAGATCTCTAGCCTGGACTAGACTGATACATGATTACTGTCTGCCTAGTATTTTATACACATGATCTTGTTGAATTAGTTATTGGACAAGCTGCAAGGCAAGATGCTTCTCAGTATACATATAGAGTAAATTGTATGGATCACAGAAATTATAAATGTCTGAGCAAAATGTTGAATTCATTGTATTGCCTCTTTTTTTTATACTTGAGGATTGAACCAATTCACATTGATTGCATTTCTTAGGTAAAGTCCCTATTGTTCAATTAGTGTCCTGCCCCCCAAAGGTGTGCCACACACCGTGAACCCCCTATCCCTCCTTCCCTGTCTTTTCTCTCCCACTCCTCCAACGCCCACAGTGTCCTAGGTCATTAACTGTCCTCATATAAGTATTGTGTACATAAAATTCATGCTTCTCCATTCTTGTGATGCTTTACTGAGAATAATGTGTTCCACTTCCATCCAGGTTACTATAAAAGATGTAAACTCTCCATCTTTTTTAATGGCTGAATAGTATTCCATGGTGTACATATACCACAGCTTGTTAATCCATTCCTGGGTTGGTGGGCATTTAGGCTGTTTCCACCTTCTGGTGATCATAAATTGAGCTGCAATAAACAGTCTAGTGCAAGTGTCCTTATAGTAAAATGAACTTTTTTCTTCTCCATAGATGCCCAGTAACAGGATTGCAGGATCAAATGGGAGGTCTAGTTTGAGTTCTTTGAGGGCTCTCCATACTTCCTTCCAAAAAGGTTGCATTAGTTTGCAGTCCCATCAGCAAGATAAAAGTGTTTCCCTCTCTCCACAACCAAGCCAGCATCTGCAGTTATGAGATATGAAATCAAATAGAAAACCAGGAAATGAAACTAATGTCTTACAGCCACCTAATCTTTGATGAACCAAAAAAGAACATATATTGGGGATAAGAATTTCTGTTCAATAAATGGTGCTGGGAAAATTAGATACTCACATGTAAAAGACTGAAACTGGACCCTCAGCTATCTCCACTCACAGAAATTGATTCAAGATGGATAAAAGACCTAAATTTAAGGCATGAAATGATAAAAATCCTCAAAGAAAGCATGAGAAAAACACTTGGAGATATTGGCCTGGGGAAAGATTTTATGAAGAAGACTTCCACGGCAATTGCAACAACAATAAAAATAAACCAACGGGGCTTAATTAAACTGAAAATCTTCTCTACAGCTAAGGAGACAATAACCAAAGCAAATAGATGACCTACCCAATGAGAAAGGATATTTGCATATTTTGAATCAGACAAAAGCTTGATAACGAGGATCTACAGAGAACACAAATCAATCAACATGAAAAAAGCCAACAATCCCTTATATCAATGGGCAAGAGAGATAAATAGAACCTTGTCTAAAGAAGACAGACAAATGGCAAACAAACATGAAAAAATGCTCATCGTCCTTAATTATTACAGAACTGCAAGACAAAACCACCCTGAGATATCATCTAACTCCAGCAACAATAGCCCACATCACTAAATCTCTATTTCTTCTTTGTCCTCACTTTTTTATTAGGCTGGTGTCAACTGAAAGAAATAAAACTCGATTCAAATAATTCGAGTTTTTCTTCCTTTTCCAAAATTTTATATGTTTAATTTTTTCTTTCTTTCTTTTTTTTTTTTTTTGACTCAGAAGGAAAACAAATAGTTCAACTTGAATACATCTGTAATTAAGTGGACTATGTGGGGACAATTTTTGAGTAGAGAAGACATCTAACCTACCTCTGGTTACAGATCTCTTTCAGGACAAATGTAGACCAGGTGGCACCCTGATTTTCAAAAGGTTCAGAGCTGGTGACTCCCAGCTCAGACCTTTCTAAATTATCAGGCTGTGACTCAGATTTACAGAGAAGAGATAGTTGACTATGGCTGGGGGAGAGGGCCACTGCACAATAATGTTTTCTTTTTTAAAAGGGAGATAATTGTAAAATAAAATTGCTACACTGTAGCACAGTTTCATTTCTCACATCGTCATGAATTCAGATTTAAAAAATAAATGGAAGAGTGTATATTTTATTCATAGATTATAAGGTAATGTTAGGTTTAGCCATCATTCTATAAATAGAGCAATAAAAGCACAGACCAACACCTTTCAGTTACCCTGCAAGGAACTTCATGGTCAGATTTATCTGGTGTACTGAGCATAAAGCCATTTTCTATCACATAATGAAAATATTTGGAAAACCACTAGAGCAATGAGAGCTATAGAACTCCTAAAACGGTAATTGTATTATTCCATTATTAGAGTGGAAAGTATTTGGAAATGTTTTAGTTTCCGAGTAAATGGCATAGTATCATTTTCAGATTACTAATAATTGCCCTGTCCAATCTTTTTTTTTTTTTTTTTTTTAGGAGTACAGAGGGATGAGAAAAAAAGAGAGAATGTCAAAAAGAGAAAGGAAAGCATCAAAGGGAAGACTTTGTTCTCCATATTGGTAATTTTTTTATGACCTGATCACAAATGAAAAGTGTTAAAATGCATGGAATGACAAGGTCATTGCAGTGGACCAGCGCTGGAGCATTGCCCTTGAAAATGTTGTAATAAACATATAAACAAATAGAGAATGAACTCTGCCTGGTAAAACTGAACAACAAAGTAAACTGGAATTACAGAAGACTTTTAGTTTCTTTAAAGTTCACTTTTCAGAGGTTATTGGCATTTCCTCCTCCTCTCTCCTGCTTTTTGTCATTTAGCTGAATTCACTGTTTGTTAGAGTCCATATTACAAAGCAGATAGAGTTGGAACAATGAGGAATCAAAGTAGACTTTACAACTTTTTAGTATATTTTAGGAATTGGGGTGAAGGTAGAGCAGAAGAGCAATGGATTATAAGGAGATTATAATATGTGAATTTAATTTAATATGTGAATTATATGGATTCTTTCCAATCAATACAAATCTAATTATGGCTCATTTCAGCATTCATAAATAAGTTCATAGAAAATCGCAAAGAAAAATGAAACATATTCCTCAACCACAAAATCTCAGTTAACACACAAAAAGGCAATAAAGAAACTAAGTCAACATTAGCTTTTATTCAGGAAAAATTCACTTTGAAATAAAGGATAAACTTTGGTGGACAAAATGGTCTGTCTTGGCAGCAGGTTTAAAAGGTAAGTAAGTGCTTGTTTCATTTTTTTTTTTTTTTTTTTGTAGAGACAGTCTCACTTTATTGCCCTCGGTAGAGTGCTGTGGCATCACACAGCTCACAGCAACCTTCAGCTCCTGGGCTTAGGCGATTCTCTTGCCTAGGCTCCGGAGTAGCTGGGACTATAGGCGCCCACCACAACGCCCAGCTAAGTGTTTGTTTCTTTGAATCCGAGAGCTGCAACCTGACCAGTCCTAGGCGCAGAGAATCAAACAGCCACAACATGTTCCTTGGAGAGCTCACAAATGACACATCGTCACGTGCAACTTAATAAGTGTAATTCCCAATCTTCAACTTTTCCTGTATTGCTTCTTATCTAATCTAATTCTCTTCAAGAATTGTTTTATGCCTCTTAATGTATTGTTGGGAATTTGCTTTTAGGCTCTTGGGTAGCTAGGGGAAAATGAATTACAATCGAGTGGAATCTTGACAATATAACCATTACGTTGTGAATGCTACTGCCAACGAGGAAAGTAAAACCAAAGAGAACGATGTTTGATTTTGGTGAATTGTTTCCTTCACTATTTTGCTCGTGTAGAATAAATATAATACATGAAATCCCTGTCTAAGGATGATCTGCTAGTTGTTTTACTCAATGAAAAACAGAAATAAATCATTAAGTTTGGGAAGATCTGACATGTCTGTGAGCATCATCTGCAGGAAGAGACCATTATCGTTATTTTGCTAGCAAGTATTTGATACATTTGGTACATTTTACTTGCCAGGCAACACTCAGGAAATATCTTCAGTAAACACACAGCACTTACAACAATAAAATGATTGCTTTCTAATTTCTAAATTCCGAACAACCAGTGAATAAAAATTAATGTCAGCCTTTGGAATGATGACTTTTTATGGTTGTTAGGCTTCAGTTATTAATATCTAGAAGGATGTGTAGGTACAGATCAATGGAAAGAATATTACCTTGACGCGCACACAGTCCAGAGACCCTTACAAAATGGTTCATTCTATGCTCTGTCGAGTGACTTTGTACTTCTTAGGGTGTGAACCCCAGATGGGCCTCCTGAAGCCCATTTGCTTTAGGGTTCATCTTCTGGGTTTCTCTGACATTGTGCTTGCTCCTGTCCGGTTGTCTGCTCTTAACTTTAAGTCCCAACTCTATCTATAAAGGTGGATAGCAAGAGCTTGAATCATTCACAGCTGCCTTTTGGAAGTCCTGTAGTAGGTTGTAATTATTCTTTGCAGGAAAAGGTTTAAGTCTTCCAATTATTAAAAGGAAATAACTATAAAACATTTAGAGAGCGTTCTTGCTAAAATTGACCACTTCTCACAGCACTATCTCTGTGTTAGCAGGGAAGGCTGTCTCTTTACTAATTCATCAAAGGTGGCAATGTCAAAGAAAGAAAATCCTGTCTTGCCACATAACCTAAAACCCACGTAATGTTCGCATTCTATATACCTGTCACCATATTTGCAGACTTAACTGCTACTTTAAAATACATTTTAAACTTTCACACATATAAGAAGAAAACCTACAAATAGGACATAAAGTCATTAAACTTCAAGATGGATGTGGAGCTAAAAACAATGTCTTCTGAGTTCAATGTATTAAAATTCTGTTCGAAACTATGACTAACTCAAAGGTCACATATGTGTTCTAATAATGAGTAATACTAATAATGACGGCTGTTATTCCTGACCAGTTACTATGTGCCAGGTACCATTTTATATGCTATATATAGCTATGTATATATATATGTATATATATATAATTAGAAAATGACAAATTAAATAAATAGATTTGATCCTAAAGTAGTAGATCTGGAAATCTTTAAAATAATGTGGCATGTGTTTTTATGCTGATCTCTGAAATTAAAATTGGATTATTGAAGGACAAGGAGCAAAAGGCCAGTTTGTGAAACTCCTAGGCTTACCATTCTTATTAACAAATTTCTCCAGCAATGAAGTCTAGGCAAAGAAACCCGGGTGCTGGTTCTCAGTTTCTCATATACATCTTCTAAATTTGGAACACAGTGTCATTACAGACATGAAGTGAATTGTTTTTAACAATGTATACTAACTATGTATAAATAGTTATTTATAGTATACAATGTATACTATGTATAAATTGTTTTAACAATATATACTAACTATGTTTAAATAGTTAATATAGTTATACATCTGTAAGAAAATAATTGTCATGCTTGCAGTTCAGTAGAGGAGTGTGGCAGGATCTACCCTGTGTACTGTTTAATACTAGTTTTGCTGGATCTTTGGATCCACGGTCCTGGACTGTACCTCCTTTCCCATACATACCCAATTAGCAGGACTCCTGTATGCCTTCGACTCAGATTGACCAGCCTGTCCTGAGGCTGGTGATGTGCTGCAGAATAGCCTTGAAATAGTCATATTGACTGTATTTTTTTGAACAGCTACCATTTAAAGGAAACTGCTACACTAGAAAAATCACTCTACTCTTGCAGAATAAATTCCAAATCCGAAGCCTCTTGTATTAGATCCACACTAAACCTATTCTCTGTTTTCATTTCTTGCCTTGAGGAATTAGGCAAAACAAAAATTCTTGCAAACAATTGCACCCCACATCTCTTCCCAAGCAAAGGCCTACCAGGACTCCAGGCTTGCTCAGGGTGATACCTTTCATTCTGGCAATGGAAGCACTTTGGGCGCGCTTTCCGTTCCCGCAGCACCTGCTGTGCTTTGCATATTAGCAGCGTTCAGCGTAGCTTGTTCAATCTCTTTTAGAAGCCACTGGCCTGGGGTTTGATTTGTACCAAAGTTCAACTTACGCTTATTTATAGTTTCGAAGGCTGATCTTGCATTTTTTGCATCGAAGATTACAATTCTACACAAATTGATTTATATAGTTAAAATGACTGTGACCATTCTTTCTCGATTAATAAGTATTACTTGTATTTGGTTTGCTTACACTTTAATTAATCCTCTTTCATATGGAACAAAAGTGAGGTAGCTTCTTTTGGGGTACACAGATGCCATCCTCTAAGCTCTATTCATCTTTGGAGCAAACTTCCCTCCGGTCTCCTGTTCACTTCTACCTTAGTTCTCTCCCTTCAAAATCAACTTGCAGGAGAATTTACAGAAGTGTGAATTACTAATGATGCTTAGTACTACCACACTACAGCTCCCTTCACACACAGTTCCCCACACTCTTGCTATAAGCATTGCTTTTTTAGTGAGAGAAACTCAAAGTATAAATATCTGAAAACTGGGGGAGGAGCTTTTAGGGGCTGGGGGAATATCTCTGGTAGGGGGAAATCACATGATATAACCTCCACTTTTCACTCTTCAGCATATGGTGAAATAAAATAGTGTCCTGGATAAGCCAGTACAAATAGTCACAATATAAATAGGAAAAAGTCTGCCTTTAAATGCTTCCAGAGTACCACAGGGGCTAAGGTTTCTCATTTTGAGTGCTTTATACGTTGCCTCAAATCTCTTCTACCAATTTACCGGAGTAACTTTTCTGTAATAAGATCTCACCTTGTCTCAATTTTTCCATCGATAAAAATACTGCCACCTCTTTCTATTTATAGGCTAATCAAGGCAAAAAAAAAAAAGCTGTGGGTAAAAGGAAAGCATAATTTTTTTAGCTGTAGTTTCCTTTCAGGGGAAACTTGCCATTCTTATATACAAAAAAAAAAAAAAGAAGGAAACAGAACTTTGCTTTCAGTTTGTGCTGTAACAGCTAGTGGTGCCTGTACACTAGCCAGCCTCAGTCCATTCTAGTCTCTTTACAGGAAACTGTAGGTTCCCTGGCCACTGAGTAGTGGGAACTCTTGCTCTTGAAATTGAGGATTCAGCTTTTGATAACATCCTAGACAACTTGTTCCGCCATGGGTCTTCAGGGTTTAATGGATATCATAGTACAGGTTTTGGATCACCAAGAAATGTAAAATAAGATTATTTATTTTCAGGTGTACAACTGAACTGACATCCTATTTGGAGGGGCAGCACAGTATAAATGTCATGATGCTGGTAAAACTACTCAATCTATTGAGGCAAATGATCTAGGCAGGTCCCCCCAGCTTTGCAACAAGAGGAGATGCCTCTGATGTCTCTACCGTACGTTTCACATGAAGGCCACTATCGGTCTAGTTAGGAAGGGTGGCAATGCCGGTCAGAAACCAAGGGGGTCCCAACACCCCCTCCTTCCTGAAGACCGCTCCTCTCTCTTTTTGAGTTACCTCCTACACTTCTGAAACTAACCCCACACATGGCAGCCTCCGATGTGCAGATATCGTTCATAATTGAGGACACAGGCTTTAATCAGTTGCTAAATGTGTCACCCTTTATCAGAAGAAAAGTAGGATACAAGTATATTTGGGTGTATTTATCCAAATAAAAGTTAACGCATGTAAAATTTCAAATAACTAACTAACTAAATATTAGGCCCGAGGCTCTGGAACCTGATTGCTGAGATTCACATCTTGGGCACTCTATTTGCTAGCTATGTGACATTAAATGAGTCACCTAGGCACTCTGTGCCCCAATTTCACCTGGTGTAAGTGGTGAATCAGAACCTCTACATTATGGAATTTCCCTGAGGGTTACGTGCGTGGGTAAAATACTTAGTGTATAGTAAACACAAGATAAACATTTGTTAAATAGTAGTAATTCAAAAAATAATAATTAACCATGGAGGAAAAAGAGAGGAAAATTTTGACTATAACCCAGATTCCCCTGGAAGTATAGCTATAAGATTAGATTTTAAAAAAAAGAAACATAACCATAACAACATTTATTGATGCTTGTAATGAGGTCTAAGTCTTGCTTTCTTGAAGTTTGCAAAAGAAGGAAAATTTACAGACATTTACTCTGTAGTTCTGAATGTAATAAAAATGAACATAAAATGTTTTAAATTTGTTGATAATTCTCATATTACTCTGATCTCTTTTATCTGAATGAGATAATATTCAATTTTACATACCCATTATTGTGCTACATAGACTACAAATGCCTGGCAAATTCATAGATGTTCATGGCCACTCATGCAGAAATGAAATATTTAACTACACAACTATCTTGTATTTGGGAAGCTATTTGCTGACATCTCTTCCTCTGATATTTGGAGAGCATGTAAAATGATTTATGCACAGGAACTTGAAGGAAATGCTCCCATAGTGACTTTCAGAATATTTTGAGAATATTGCTAATACATATTTTAAAAGTGCTTTCTACTGTAAAGTTTTTCAAATGGTTTCTATTTTTTTTTTATCATGTAAAAGCACATTGGGCAGACTAATCCTCTAGAGGAATTTCTTATTTTATCTCATCAGAAACAATAAGAGGATATGAGTGTCCATTTTTTATACCAAAGCAGACAAAACGTGATGCGTAGTAATTACGGTTATTAATTTTACTTTTGTTAAGGGAAAGATTAATTATAATGCTTCTTTTGTGGGACAGCCCTTCATTACTTTTCACTAACAAACATTTGCATAGTAGAAAATTATTTTGGTGTAATGAGAACAGTTATCATACACATTTGAGTATTTGTTTCGTATTTAAAATTAGAAGTGTCCCTTTTTGGAGGAAAACCCAAAATATGAAAGAACAAACTTATAAAAGAGATGAATCAGAAGATGACTACATGTGTTCCAAATGATTTTTCGCTTTCGAAATGGTTTTTTAAAAATAGAAGCTGTCACATTGTATGTCACCATTAGTTGCAGACCGATCTCAGACAAAGGCAGGTGGATATTTAGCGAGAGCCTAAACTTAAAGCATGGGACACTCCTACCAATTTAAAATTAGGATGTAAGTCACTGGGAAAATTTAACTTACAAAAACTTAATTTGTATATTTCGTGTGTGAAATCAAATGTAATAAGTTTGTTCCCTATGCCTTTAAAAGGAAATGTGAGGGACAGAAATAATATCAGGATTTGATGAAGAACTTAGAGCTAATGGAGGAAAAGTTATGTGCTGGTGTTTGCTCCTCCAGCCACACTGAGCATGACAGAATCAGAAATTTCCGTGAATTTCAGTATGCACAAATGTGTATTTTCACATCCTTGGAAGATGCATATTTTTGGGTGTCAAAAAAAAAAGATGCCAAACTTTTGATAAAATGATTAATAAATGACCACTTTGACAGATGGCATGGTGAATACAATTTCTCTCTTGGCTGATGGAGGTATCATATTAAAAAATGTATTTGGGTAAAGGATCACGTAAAAGCAATTTTTCTAACTAGTCTATATTAGCTAGTTTGGTTCATGTAGCCATTCAAAAGTATAAAAGTTACAATTAGTTTTATGAAATCTGTGAGAGCTAGAACCCAGCAACATGAATAGAATTAACATTACTAATTATAGCTGAACTTGACTATATTTCTCAGGGCTGGAACAATTACATTTTGCATTATCAAGAGATGTGTCTCTATAGTCTATGTGGTTGTAACATTTCTCTTCTTGTGCTTCATTCTAAAGCTAGCATAGAATTACTCCTATGCTCACAAAACACCTCAGTTCTTGCAGAAATTTTAATCTGCATACCTAAACAACCAGAGTAGAGCTATGTGTCTGAAAAAGGATACTAGAAATCATTATTATTTCATGTTTACTGTAAGTCTTAGTAACAATTGATTCTCTTTTCCAACATATAGCCGTATAGTCCCCATAAGTTTGCAATCCCAAATCAGAGTACATGGTGTTAAAATGTGATTATCAGATTGTTTCCATGAACAGTCAAAAATGTGAAAAATCTGTTAGCAATTTGGATAGTAAAAAAATTTCTGGGCAGCATATTAAACATAATCATTGTATTATCATCTTCTCTGAGAGAATGAATGCATTCCACACGTCAGGTCTAAAGGTCACTAATTACTTTAAGATCAATTTCAAGTGCTAGTAAGGTTGAATTATTAGAAAAATAATAAGTAAAGCAAATTATGAGATCTGATTCCAATCTTTTCCTGCAATTGATATTTAGCGATCATTTCAAATAGTTTAAAAAACCCTCTAGATTATCCACTCTTTCTAGGATGTCAATGGATTAGTTAATTACAGTTGGATCAGAGTCCTAATCTGTTTGTAAAGTTAAATATATATGGTTTTATTGAAGTAAAATAAAAGGTGAAATTGATGATTTCATAATCATTTCATTGTTCAAAGTATTCCAATGGAACATGATTAACAGTAAGAAAAAATAAGAAACTTTGAAAAGTAGAAATGGTCTGACCATTTGCATCTCTTCGGGACTAAAGCCAGTTTTATGAGGTGTGCCTATCTCCATCCCAGCAGGACTCCTCTTTCTAAATGAAAGAAATTAGTATGTGACTGCTGTGTACATTTAAACTATTTGTACTAGATTTTATGACTGTTCCTGATTATTCGTTCTCCACTTCTCTGAAATATTACATATCCCCAAGATTACCGTGAGACTTATAATGCCTGCCTATTAGAAGGATATACTTTCATGGTCCACTGTTTTCTGGTTTGGCCATATGAATTGCTTCAGCAGATGAGACACGAGCACAGGTGGCCATATCCAAGCAAGTAATTAAGGACCATTGTGAGCTCCGGTACTTGCCATCATTTTCATCTTCACAAGAACAGCTCACTTCCCAGATGGAAGTTGCTCTTTCATCTTGGATCTTTGAATGAAGAAGGTGCATGAGACAAGAACAGAATTGCAACCAACTCACACAAGCAAAACTTTGGAGATGTCTTAAAAACGATTATTAGTGCAGTAAAAACAATTTCTTAAATATCTATATTTATATGCAAAATTTTCTTTTTAAATTGTATCTGCAAGATAGATCTTACTGGTAATGATTTCCATCTCCTTATGTTTTCTTTCAATGTATTCCCTTCCACATTTAATAAAACTGATCTGTGTGACCTACAGGACATTGCAGGAAGAAAAGAATATGATATCTGAGAGACAGTCATAGGAGATGTTGCCGCTTCCATTTTGTTCACTCTCTTTTCCCTTGTTAGGGGAAATGTCAGCTGCCGCGTTATGAGGACATTCAAACAGACCTATGTGAAAATAGACAGAGGACTCCTGACAATAGCCAACACCACTCACCAGGCATGGCGTGAGCCCCTTGGACGCTCATTCTCGAGCCTAGGCCAACATTTAACTGAAAACTCAGGAGAGATTCTGAGCCAGAACCGTCGTCTATGCTGCTCCCAATCCACAGGATTCTGAGGCACAGAAACTGTGTGATAATAAGTGCTTATTGTTTTTTGAAGTCACTCAGTTTCAGTGTGATTGGTTACATGGCAGTAAATAACTAGAAAGATGATGATGTCTTGGGAGACTTCTACTTCGGAATGTGTAGTAGTATTTTCCACAGACCAAGGCTTCAGCCAAGAACAAGGCTAATATAATGCAGAAGACATCTGTTTAATATATGCATTGGAGAGATGCTAGGGTAACCAAGGATGGAAATGCCAAGATTCCAGAGAGGGGAGACAAGCGAGTTCACACTAGTTAGCCCTTTTTATTCCCTGCAGGAATTTGCTGATTCTAGGCAAAGAGCAAACGTCTGAGAACCTGACCTTCTTTGGGCAGAAAAAGCAAAGAAACCGAGAAAGCTTTTAGTGATCTAGGAGTAGTGGAAAGACTTGAGAGGTACAGATTCCACTGAGGAGGGAAGGCTGAAACTCACCTCTTATCATTTTTTTCTTAAGACATTTGTCCAGTTCTGGAGTTGCGTAGGGCTGGAGGCTAAAGACTTAACAGAAATCTTCTGCCAAGCAGACTGGAGTTTTTAGCAATCTGTGGTATGGAAGAGACAACCATTAGAAGTCAGTATCCATGGGCAGGAATCCTGGGAGACGACCAGGCTCTCTGCTGGAATTCCTGGCATTCTAAGCTGTAAGTGCCAGAGCAAAGAAAGCCCAGGTGGAGGACCCTTCCCAAAACTTGAATGCAGGCTCAACTCAGTTCATGTCCTAAATGGATTAAGGTAATTGAGTCTTTTCTGTTTTCCTAAATAAGACAGACCGGATAATCAGGAGCCTGTCATTTGTTAATGTTAAGTGTCTGTTATTCAATTCAAAACACCTACATGTTCATTTAATCCAGAGAGAAGGTGTCTGAGTGAGAGTGGGTTTCAGGTGATCCAGATATTTGAGTTAGAAAATAGAGGCAATAGGAGAGACCTCCTGGGGGAGACCTGGCCTAAGGACTCAGGATTCCTTCCTGCCTCTTTGACTTTGTAACTCTTCTGCTGCCACCCTACAGAAAATGCATCTTCTCCAGGCAAAATGTCTCAACACTATTCAGTTTGATTTTCTCTAGCACTACCTCCTATTTAAGACCCTCACCTTCGGCGCCAGCCACGTACACCTAAGGTGGCCGGTTCAAATCCCTAGCCCGGTCCGCCAAACAACAATGATGGCTGCAACCAAAAAATGGCCGGGCGTTGTGGTGGGCCCCTGTGGTCCCAGCTACTTGGGAGGCTGAGGCAGGAGACCTCGCTTGAGCCCAGGAGTTGGAGGTTGCTATGAGCTGTGATGGCATGGCACTCTACCCAGAGGGATAGCTTGAGGCTCCGTCTCAAAAAAAAAAAAAAAAAAGACCCTCACCTTCGTATATTTATTTGATTTTTGTTTGCATCCACAATTAATATGTAAATTCCATAAAATCAGGAGACTTGATCATCTTTCTCAGGTACTTACGCAAAGAAGCAAGAACAGGTGACACAGAAACAGTTATGATGACAGTAACAACAGCAACAACCATTACATGCCCTGTAAGTAAAAAGCCCTAGTGCTAACTTTTAATTCATTAATTCTCTCTGTAACAAAGGCAAGTCTAAAGTTTATTCTATTAGGACCTTTCTAAATATGATTTCCATGATGTCAATTTTATGGGTAGGATATGTCGTTATTGTCTTCTGTCCAGCTATTTTTGATTCATACATTTCATGTGTGCTTGCCCAGAAAAAAAGTATCTTCCTTACATGGCATTTACACTTTATTTGAAGGAACAAGTAAAAGTCAAGCAAATAAATACATCAGTGTAAACATTTCAAGTAGTAGTTAGTGCTTTATAGAAAGATCAAACTGCCCACTGTGATGATTCGCTCGGAGGAAGGAATACCTTTTTGTGTGGAGTGACAAGAGAAGAGGTGTCCAGAGCAGAAGGGGGAAAGCGTTCCTGGCAGCGTCTTAGGTCAGGCCCCTCCGGATGCTTCTCCTCTGGCCTCTCTTGGAGGTCCAGTGTGCTGTTGTGAGCAGGGCCAGTGCTTTTCTTCAGAGGGAGTGTGGTTCAGCGAGTCTGTTGTGTTCACAATCCAAGCTTCATCATTGAAACCGTGAGAAGGGAAATAAACCAACCATTTTCAGAGAAGGAAACAGTCTGGAGAAAGTTTGCCTGGAAGACTGATGACCCGCTCTGCAGAGAAATTCATGACCTGACCGAGGGGTGCTCTTCAGGCAGAATAGGCAGCCCTTGCATTGACGAAAGTCTCATTAGACAACTTCCATGTTTTTCTCCCATAATGGAAGACGTAGCCTCGAATACTGGGCAGTAGTTGACAGAGTGTTTTCCTCATATGAAGTGTCGAGAGACAGGGCCGGTTAAAAACGTACATTCCTAGTCCCTCTCCCCCAGATTTAATGGCTCTGGAGACACAATCTAAGAATTTTTATTTTTTAAAGTCATTCAGAGTGAATCCTATGAAAATTGGAGTTAATAATCACCATCGAATGGCAGTTTTTCTTACTCAAAGGCATCTCATTTTCAAATTTTTCTATGAACTAGATTTTGCATGGGCTACGTAACAAGGTTTAATTGAGTAATAAAGTGATTAAGATTAACGCCAAATTTCGGAAGTTTAAATTGAGATGAATTATAAAGTAGCGGGCCATTCGGCCTTCTTACTGGAGCTTTAAAAATGCCCTGAATTAGACAGGGAGGCCATCAGTAATAAAAGTAAAGAGATTATTTATATAGTACAGCCTTTTGATGAATGCATGATACTTATTAGTTCTCCTATGGGATATTTTTATAACATGCTCAAGGTTCATTCTGAGATGACACATGAAAGGGTAAGTTTGAGAAGTACCTACCAGTAAATCTAGTTCTCAACCAAGCCATCAGTAATGGAAAAGAGAAGATTAATGTCTTTTCCCTTTATGGCAAGATTAAAACATTTTTTGCTTCATTCAACTTACTGAGAAATTACTATCCATAAGTACTAGGTGATCCCCAATGAATAAAGTCAGATTCACTGGTGTGTCGAGGCATTTTTATTCTTGCGAAGGTATAATAATCGATAAAATCACAAATAAATATACAGTTATAAATTGACTTAATCTACGGTGATTATTCTGAATTGTTTTGAACTTCCTCTGACAAAAACAAATCCGAAACCAGCAGGACCTTCCATATGACAACACATGACGATCAGCACTGTCAGCTCCATATTTTGTTTTGCCTTAGTTTAATATTTATCTCCTGAAAGTGTCATGTTTCTCTCTCTGTCACATAATTTATCTGGAAGAACATCTGTTGTGTGTGTGTAACGTCTATGAAAAGATTAATGGCACAAAAGGCTTTGAAAATCGCTAAAAACAACAGAGCATAATCACCTAGTGATGTGGCTGGAAATGGTCATATGTATCCCTCAAGGCTGTCGGGGGGGGGGGGGTGTCATCCTGTGGGAAAGTAAAGAAGCAGTTTTATTACTGTGCTAGGTGTTGCCAAGATTTTATCAATTTTTCCAAATGAGGAACAGCCCCAATTTAAATCAGGGAAACCAGGTGACATTTTTTTTTTTTTAAATGGGTACCAAGGACACAGCTTATGTCTGAGTAACTGAGAAAAGTAGAGAAAACACATGGCCTTCTAGGAATTTTACTGACACATCTATGGAACTGCAGCTGGAGCAGGCATGTTAACCCATTTACGTTGGGTAGACTCACTGATTTATAGTTTTAAAAATTTCATCCGTTTTTAAACCAAATATGAAAATGAGGGGGTTTGGGCTTGTTAATGTCTTAATTTCTTTCCCTTGTGACAAACGTACTAACCAGAGGAAACAAAGACACCCCGAGCTATTGAGAATTAGCAAGCTTGCCATGATGGTGATCTGCCTCTGAGCCAATCACCGCGTGAGCATCCTCAGCCCATTTCACATGCGCCCACAGTGTCTACAGTTTGTGTGAGATGCACTCCTTCACTTCACCTGCCAGCTCACTCGCCTGCCACGTGTTAAGTTATGGACATTCAGGAACACCACTAGGAAGGCGTCTGGTATTTTGGGTCAGCTGAGACAAAAGCATTTGACACAGCCCATCAAATGGCACTGAGGGAACTCAGGGACTCTAGGCTGCCTCAAATAACGCAATGTGATGGCAACAGTCAAATATGGAGGGGGGTTCAAGAGTTTTGCAAATTCACAAGTAAAAAAGAATGGGAGCCTGTTAAAACACCTTTCAAACTTTCTCATATTCTACTTCCTAAATTCAAATCCCAGAGGAAAATCAGCTGGAGAGATGTTCTGCTCCCCCTTATTTGTGGTGGGGTGCAAGTAATCAGAACCTGATAAATTGTAGCTCTCCCCGCAATGTACAACGCAGCGTTTGTATAATTCATTTCTTCATACATATTTCATTATTATTAATCATCATAAATAAGTCGCATCTTTTAATGACATAGGGCTCGAAGAAATAGACTGTGTCAGGGCGTGACAGTGCTGCACAGTCATTATTAAGGGGATTTATTATTTTTGAAAAAAGCAAGTTAAAAGACGCAGCTCAGTAGTCAAAAGTGCAATTTGGGTTTTATTGTGCAAAAACCCAACGTGGAAACAGTTCTTCTGAAACTGTTTAACATACATGTAATTCAAACAGCCTTCTTTACAAGGCCTTCCGTGCATTCATGCTAGCACAACAAAGTTCTCTGCCCAAGTTATTCCTTTCAAGCTTCATAGTTTAAGCACAACATGAATACCTTGGCCATAGGAACTCACTGAAGCAGCAAACACTGGGCTCAATGTCGCTCCTTCAAATAACAGGATTCTGGGGAAGCCTCCTTTTGCGCCCGTCAGAGGCAATTAATGGTTTTGAATACACCTGGAGATTATTAATTCCGAGAGAAGCCTCAAAGCTGCAGGTCACATTTCACTTTGGTCTGGGAAGACACCAAATAAAAGAGGGATTTAAAAATGTAGGCGATTTTTATTTTAATATTTTTGCCTGCAAACTGTTCTTGCTTCCTTTGGCAAAGAAATAAAAATTTCCAGTCTAGAGAGCTTCAATGTACCACATGAATATTACATTTTTACCTCAATTTAACCGTTTCAAACGGAAGGGGGGAAAAAAAGGCTTAAAGAAGAGCTTCTGCCAGGCAGGGTGGTTCGGTTCTGCAGAGCTTACCTGGAGAGATGGCCACGGTGGAAAGAGGGTCAGCACACATCAAGGAAAGGCCTCTGTTCAAGGCTGCTGTGTGATCACTGACTCATCAGCCCACAAGCGCAGCATGGTCTCAGGGGCTTTTGATTTCTAGTTTGGGTCATAATTGAAGAATGGACAGAATATATCATGAGTTTTGTAAGGTGACTTCAAACTCTTATAAAAATGGCCTGCTCCCTCCAAATTTGAATATGTATTTCTTACTGCACTATACAATAGGGTTTACTCTCCATCAATGCTCACAATGCAAGGGAACATTAGAATCCCTAAGGGAGCTTTTAAAACAGTCGGGATGCCCAGTCCTGCCCAGTATCCGATTTTAATTGATCTGAGGTGACGTGCACACATTTTTAAAAAGCTTTCTGGATGATTCTAATGCACAGACAGGGTTGAGAACAACCGCTCTAAATGCTTAGAATGAGGGCAGAAATGGTCTTGATTACTGTTCTAAGCATGTTCCACGTTTTTGTCTGGGAGACTGCAGAAGGGCATCCCCTTTCAATAGATACTACAACATCTTGGAGGTTAGTTTGGAAAGTTTTAAGACAATTATTGGTTTGCATATTCTTTTTCCTTATTCTCTCTTATTTTGTTTTATTTTCTTTTTTACAATCATTCCAAGAGATACACACACACTAAAAAATTCAGGTGTCATCATTTGACTTAAAAAATATATTACTTGGGGGGGCGGCACCTGTGGCTCAAAGGAGTCAGGCACTGACCCCATATGCCAGTGGTGGTGGGTTCAAACCCAGCCCCAGCCAAAAACTGCAAAAAAAAACCCAAACAAACAAACAAAAAAAAAAAACAAACAGACTATTACTGGGAATATGTTATTTGTGAAAGTGCCTGACCCTTCTTTAGGAATAACTGAAGATTCTATTCTTTTTTTATTTTTCCTTTCTTTCTTCCTTCACCAAGCAAACTTTCATAGTACATCAAGTGAGTAAGAGATGTAAAAAATGATTTGTAGGCTCTGGCAAAGTAAGTGGAGACTGAAATATTTAAAAATAAATTACCAAACATAATGCCAGCCTAGAGTGAAGAGGAATTGAGATAAGAATCAAAACAAACGTATATGTATTCATCGAAATATTGCTGCTGATTGTAATGAGTATGGTACTTCTATTCTTGAATTAATTTGGTAATTTAGTCTATTGTTCAGCAAAGGAAATGACCAGAAGTAATATTAGCAGCTAAAGCAAAAGGAAAGGTAAGATAATGCGTGGGTCCTATTCAAGAAGAAAAAGGAACTTTATTTTTATTTTATTTTTTACTTAAACATAAATTTTAATTTTTTTAATAATTAATCATTTTTTATTACATCATAACTTTGTACATTGATGCATTTAGGGGGTTCAGGGTACTGCTTTGTTATACAATGTGAAATGTTTACATTGAACCAAGTAACACATCCATCACAATTATACTCATTTCTTAATACTTTTGAAATGTACCATTGCATCATGCACATTAGGTGAGCTCCCCTCAAATACCCTCCCTTCTCCCATATCCCCACCCATCTCTCTCCTCTTCCCTTCTACTTTATGGACTATAGTTATGTTTTTCCATTTGTATGATTGTTTAGGTGGTTATATATTGATTTCATAGTAGTATTAAATACATTTGATACTTTTTTTTCCATTTTTGGGATACTTTACTAAGAAGAATATGTTCTAGCTCCATTCAGGTAAACATAAAAAATGTGAAATCTCTGTCTTTTTTATGGATGCATGGTATTCCATGGTATACATATACCATAATTTGTTAGTCTATTCATGGAAGAGACTTGAACAGAAACTTCTCTGGTGAAGACAGGCACATGGCCTACAAAAATAAGAAAAAATGCTCATAATCCTTAATCATCAGAGAAATGCAAATCAAAACCACTTTGGGATATCATCTAACTCCAGTAAGATTAGTCCACATCACAAAATCCCAAAACTACAGATGTTGGCATGGATGCAGAGAGAAGGGAACGCTTCCACCCTGCTGGTGGGAATGCAAGCTAATACGGCATTTTTGGAAAGAAGTTTAGAGAACACTCAAGGAACTAAAAGTAGACCTACCGTTTGATCCTGCACTTCCTCTACTAGGTATATACCCAGATGATCAAAAATTATTTTACAACAAAGACATTTGCACCAGAATGTTTATTGCAGCACAATTCATAATAGCCAAGACATGGAAACAGCCCAAGAAAAAGGAACTTTATATGTAGAGTTGGAAAGTCCCTGGGAAATCATCAAGTCCATTTGCATTCTGTTTATATAAAAGGAAACTGAGGCTAGGAGTATTACTAGTTTTTTTCTTGTCATTTCTTTGCTTACATGAAGAGCCAAGGCAGCTGGCATCTCTAACAGAAAAAGTAGAATTTAAAAGTTTACAGTTAAATGATTTTTTGTCTTTTTTACTATGAGTCCAAATTAAAGGAAACCCTATGGTCCTGTCACTAAATTTTGTACTTCTGATGGATTTTTATGCTGAATAAGAAAAAGTGAATATAGACATTTGAGGATGTTAATATCAACACAATTAGAAATATTTGACAATCTCTTATAAGCCATGATATGAGAGTATGTTACCGTGTAATTATCTAGAGCTCTCCACCTTGGAATAAAGTGAAGGGAAGCACCTGTGATTAGGCCCCATTATCCACACAGAACCTAGTACAACACATCTGATCTCAAAATGGGTTTACACTAATAAATACTTTCATCAAAAAGTGTATACTAAAAGCAAATATTTGATTGAAAAACTATAAAGATAAAATACATCTAATCACAAATAAATAATAGATTCTTCTAATAAATACTAAAATAAAATAAGACATGCCTGATACATCCTGAATTTTTCCCCTATCATTAATACTAAATGTTCAACTGTATGATACTATATTTCACCCTCTAATTGAACATTTTAATGTCCAAATGACAGAAACTTCAAATATATTGTTACCATAGTGAACATTATTTAAAATATTTTAAACACCAGGCATATCCAGGCAGAGGCTTTTATTCAACACCATGAATAAAAGATGTGCTCATATTTGCCAGTGAGATTTGGGCAAAGAAGATTAAAACTGCTGAGAGACTTTGTTTCTTAGTTCTCTCGAATATAGCCAGACATACTTAAAAGATCCTAATGTACACCCGAAAATTGGTCTTCATCTTAGAGGACCTAGAGGTCTAAATAAGATATCAAAATGAGGCTGAAATTTTTCATAGACCATGAGACACAAATGGTGAAATACTCCAGGAAATTCTAGATTTCATTGCTGTTAGGCACCTACCTAAGCATGAATGATTTACATGGATCCGTGTGATAATCCAAATGTATACACCAAATTGCAATCTTTTTACGAGACCTTTGAATTCAAGAAAATATTCTTGGTTTGCTTTGGTTAGGAATAGACTCCTGGACCTATCTGGAATATTCCCAGCAGCTCAAGGAGAGGCTGGAATGAGACTGACTCTTTGGAGGAATTAGAGCAGAGTCATCAAGAAACGGGGCTCTGGTATCCTACAAATCTGAATCCTAGTTTAAACCCTAGTTTCTTTACTAATAAGCTTTTAAAATTTTGGCAACATTTTTCATATTTCTTAGCCTTAGTTTTATTTGTTAACTGGTGATGTTTGCTTTAAAAGATGATTTTAAAAAGAAAATTAGTGTTCCCTTTTCTTCACATCCACACCAACATCTCTGGTTTTGGGATTTTGTGATATGGGCTAAACTTACTGGAGTTAGATGATATCTCAAAGTAGTTTTGATTTTCATTTCTTTGATGATTTATGTGTCTGTAGGCCATGCACCTGTCTTCTTCAGAGAAATTTCTCTTCAAGTCCCTTGCCTACCCTGAGATGGGATCACTTGTTTTTTTCTTGCTAATATGTAAGAGTTCTCTATGAATTCTGATAATTAAACCTTGGTTGGAGACATAACCTACAAATATCTTCTCCCATTCTGAGGGC
>CAUYQV010014376.1:0-19611 GCA_963574575.1 Galagoides demidoff | reverse complement strand
TTTCATGGTTTCACTTCATTAATTCACTTCATCATGAGCTATTCAGAATTGATTTTGTTACAGGGAAGTAGAACTTAAGTTGATGTTTCATCAAAATAGCTAGCCAGTTGTTCCATTAAAAATAACCAACCTTGGCTCAGTGCCTGTGGCTCAATCGGCTAAGGCGCCAGCCACATACACCTAAGGTGGCGGGTTCGAATCCCCAGCCCGGGCCCGCCAAACAACAATGATGGCTGCAACCAAAAAATGGCGGAGCATTGTGGCGGGCACCTGTGGTCCCAGCTACTTGGGAGGCAGAGGCAGGAGACTCGCTTGAGCCCAGGAGTTGGAGGTTGCTATGAGCTGTGATGCCATGGCACTCTACCCAAGGGGATAGCTTGAGGCTCCGTCTCAAAATAAATAGATAAATAAATAAATAATATTTAAAAATGTTTGCAGCACACGTAAAATTCCTGTCACAGCACACCAGTGCTTCAGGACACAGATTGGAGATTGCTGGTCTGAGGCACCTGAGGAAGCTCTATAGAAAACAGCTTGGGGATCCCTGTGCTGGAGACTAAGGGCCTGCTGGCCACTGACATGGTGTAAGAGCCATTCTTTTCCATTCCGCCTTAGGCCACAAGTTTTGAATCATGATAAATAATGATGAATGCCCAGCTTTCAGACCAGGGAACAGCAATCTTGGGCCCAGCCTGGCTGGCATCTTACTGTATTAAAAAGGATGAAAAGAAATAGAAATAGCTCCATGCGTTGGAATGGACCAGAAAGTTAGAGAATTCTGCTACATTGCTGTACCTGTGATCATGGGAAATCATTTCTCTGGAGGCCTCAGTGTGTAATATGTCTAAAGAGCTTAGGAGCTCCTGTCCTGTCCTCTGCTAGGAAAGATTAAAAGTCACCTAGGAGCATAGCTAACAAAATTCTTTGGTGCCTATGGAATAGTACAGTATCATTATTATGGGCTACCTTCTACCTGTGGTTACCATGGGAATGAAATGAGATTATACGTACTAAGTGCCTCCCGTACTGTCAGGCACAAACATTAGCTGCAATTACTGTTTGCTGATGAATAGATCCCCCAGGAAGCAGGGTGAGATGGAGATGTGTGTGCAGAAACTATATTGGGGAGTGCATTAAGGCTCCCCATATGAGGAGGAGGTCTCAGCCAGCATTAAAGGAAGCTTTGAAACCAGAGGGCCTTTCTGAGTTGTCTCAAACGAAGGGAAGGGGACTAGGCATTGGTACCTCCATAAATTTCCATCATTGCATATGGGCTTCCCCAAAAAGGAGGTCTGATCTTGGGAGAGGCAGCATTCTTCAGCTAGTACAATTCTCAAAAGGGATTAAGAGTTGAGGGCTAATTGCTGAGCCCTCCTCGCAGCTGGAGGAATAATTTCTTTCGTACAAGGAGAGGTAGGTTTGAGCCATGCAACCCACTGTCCTCTGCTTCATCATTATTATTATGTAAATATAATGATTTATTTTCTCATGTTGGGAAAAAGTCTGATATTGGCTTACAAATCTGAAACTACAAGAAAAATGTGGGAAAACTATTTCTATCTAACAAACCAGTAAATAAGTACTCATCAGCCACTCCCCAGGAGAACAACACATCAGACTGGCTGATACAATAGATGCACAACATAGAGGTGATTTGCAAGACCACCTAGCAATGACCTTCTGATGCCCTTCCAGTCTTGTGCTCTCTGGCCTCCCCTACTGGCCAAATCTGTGTACTGCCTTCAGGGCTCTGGCTCTAATGACGTCACTCTACTACCTAAACATAACCAAAGGCTTCCATCCCCTAGGGAAAGAGTCAAGACTCCTCTTCACATCCTGGCCTCACTCTGCCTCGGCAGCCTCTTCCCTCAGCTCTCCTTCCTTCCTGTCACCCCTTCCTGTGTGTCTGGAATACCCCCATCTTCCTCGTGATGGATTCCTACACACCCTTTGAAGCCCAGCCCAAGCAGCCCCTTCTTTGTGCCTCTTCTCTGTCTTGTACACAGGCACCTCCATTATAACACTTGGATAAAGGGACAGCCAATCAGACCCAGCGTGAAGCTTCTGGTACTAGAGAGACAGGGTGCTGTGACGAGAAATCGGCTGGGCTGTAAGGCCAGTTGGCCTTGGTCTGAATCTAATGTATCCTACTGTGTCCTGACTTTACCCTGTTAAGTTTCTTAAAGGCTCTGAGGCTGTTTTCTTGTCTGTACAGTCATAATACCTCTTCAGAGGACTGTCGTGAGGATGAAAGAGACCACAGCCATAGAATGCCCCTTGAACGGCCTCCACCCACTCGGGGCTTCACACGCTGCCACCACTGTTGGCCAACAGCGGGAGTGGGGTACCCCGATTCCGCATTCTCTTCTCTGACCAGACCGTGAGTTCCCCGAGGGAACGGTCTGTACATCTTTGCTCATGATTACATCTCTAAGGCATACAGTTCAGTGCCTCGGTAAATACGTATAAATCAATTCAAAATAAACGTTCTGGAAATGTTGAAATAAATGGATTTGAATTGAGTCCCTTAAGGTTTTCCAGAGCAGAGAGTCTATAGCTCCCTTTAGAGAAAGGTATTTTTAGAAATCCCATAAGATGGCGACAAGATCTGCAGCCCTGGCAGGCTGACAGAGGAGGGCAGGACTGGCCTGCTGTGACACTGGACACACCATCTTTCTTCTCTTCTCCAGGCAACTACACTCCACAGTGAGCCACCCATGCTGGATAAGTTCAGACTACACGTGTATCCATCATGGTCTCCCTGTGTGCTGCTTGGATCTGTGTCAAGCTCTGGAGAGGGGTCTTGGGGACAGTACTGGGACTGAGGCCTAATTTGGAATGCACATCCCTGTCACACTCCTGTCACTCCCTGGAGCAATGACTCCAATGTTCAGCTCTTTCTGACCTGGGCCCAAGCCAGAACACCAGACCTTAATCCTTATAAAGAGAAGAAACTGTATCATTGACACACATTCCATTTTTATTTTATTTTTGAGGCAGAGTCTCCCTTTGTCACTCTCGGTAGACTGCCGGGGCATCATCACTCACAGCACCTTCAAATTCTTGGGCTCAAGAGATCCTCTTGCCTCAGCCTCCCCAGTAGCTGAGACTACAGGCACCAGCCATGCCTGGCTAGGTTTTTAGAGATGGGATCTCACCCTTGCTCAGGCTGGTCTCTAACTCCTGAGCTCAAGCAATCCACCTGCCTTGGCCTTCCAGAGTGCTAAGATTACAGGTGTAAGGCCACCTCTTGGGTCTTTTAATTGTGCCCAATAAGAAGTAATTATGATATAATAATAGGTGCTTGGAGGAATTCATGTTCAGGCAGTAATTTACATGGGAGAGAACAAAAGAAGACAAAGAATATCAAGGGTTGCATTCTTCTCTGCACTTGATATTGAGCATTTATGACATGTCCACCATACGCCAGCCATTATCCTGGGTGCTGGAGGCCTAAGGGAATGAGCCATCCACCCTGTTGGACATGAAACTACAGCCAAGCAGGCAGGGTGGCAGACACCACAGTCAACACAGTGCAAGACTTAGGCTGGTTCCTGAGGAAAGGGTAGGAACATCTCAGTAACTCATGCAAGAATATACAGGAACAGAGAAGGGAGGAGTGTGTTGCCATCAACAGGGAGAAAGCACAGCAGTGAGACAGAGCATCGGTTGCTAAAACATGATGTGTTAAGCTCTGTGGTGGGACCACTGAGTCTGCAGAGAAGTGGCGGTCGAGAGGCAGAGACTCTGCAGGAAAGGGAGATAGAAGCCACGCTGGGATTCTCAGACCTCTTCCTAAGAGCACTACAGATCTAGTAAAGTCCCTTCGGCAAGATTCTAACCACAAATCCTAACCAAAAATCCTCTGTGGAAGGATCTGTGCCACGTGTGTTAAATGAGAGTCTCCCGCGTTCCAGATTCTATGCTAACCTTTGTGCACATTTTAAATCATCAGCTGAGTCTAAGAACGCTTTCCTTCAGAGCCTACCTATATCTGAGGCATTATGAGAAAAAGAGGGGGTGGTGGAAGGACCTTCAGGATGGTTCATTCTACCTGCCACCTGGGCTAGATTGGGACACCCAGTCCTTTGGTCAAATACTAGTCTGAATGTCTTGGTGAAGATATTTTGTAGGTGTGATTAACACGAAATGTTTTATCAGCTGGCTTTAAGAAGATTACCCTCCCCACTATGGGTAGACCTTGTCCAATGAAAGGCCTAAGTGTAAAAATGGAGGTTGCTCAGTGAAGGAATTCTGCCTTACATCTGTAAGATAGAAACGCAGCCTGAGTGTCTAGCCTGCTGGTCTGCTGTGTGGGTTTGAGGCTCAGGACTGCAACATCAACTCAGAGCTCAATTTCCAGCCGCCAGCCTGCCCTGCAGATTTTGGACTTGCATGACTGTGTGGGCCAATTTCTTAAAATAAGTCTCTCAGATAGATGGCACACAGAGAAGGTAAACAGACGCAGGCATGTGTACACACACACATATGTATCTATTGGTTTTGTATCTCTGGAGAACAGTAACACAATTAAGATTCACAATTAAACTCATCCCTACCTCCTCAAGACTATGTTCCTATCAGCATAATGGGGATTAATCTCCCTCTCTTCTGAGATTAACTGGGTTTGTGGTGGCACCCGTAGCTCAGTGGTTAGGGTATTGGCCACATACCCCAAGGCTGGTGGGTTCCATCCCAGCCAAGGCCAGCTAAAATCAACAATGACAACTGCAACAAAAAAATAGCCAGGCATTATTGTGGGCACCTATAGTCCCAGCTACTTGGGAGGCTAAGGCAAGACAATCACTTAAGCCCAAGAGTTTGAGGTTGCTGTGAACTCTGACACCACAGCACTCTACGGAGGGCTGATATAGTGAGACTCTGTCTCACAAAAAAGATTAGGTATGTAAAAACACATAGCACCATGGCTGGCACATAGTAGGTCCTGCACGATTGTTTTTCTCTTTCGCTGATTGATTGATGGGATAATATGTACCCAGTGAAGTGGCATTTTTCTGCTGACACAGGCAGCCTTCCATGAAATCAGATCTAGAATGGAAAGTGCTAAACAAATGTAAAAGAATTTGCTCTCGGAGTATTTTTGCCACTGTGATGGATGGCTGCTCCAAGGGCCATTTCTCAAGAGTTCACAGTAAAGAAAAATGTTCAGGTTTGATTTTATGTGTGTGTAGAAAATAAATTGTATGACAAGGGTGGCGACATGTGGACGGGGAGAGGGCTTAGCCAAGGAATTAAACATGTCAGGAGCCTCAGAATGAAAATAACATTGAAATGGAGGGTGAAAGGGGCATATTTGGAAAGCGTGACGAGCGACACAATGGGAGGAAAGGTGGCATTCTGGAATGGGACGTCAGCTGCTCTCCACCACCAAAGCCACGATCTGCTCTTAATAACTCGGCGAGGTGGGAAGGAAAAAATATGAGCCCCGGCTCTAACACTCTATTATCACAACTGGCTTAAATTATTATTCCTTGCCTAATTGACCACCTAGCAACAGGAAGAGCAAAACCAAGCAGGACTTTTTAATGGAATCTTTCCCTAGGTAATCTTTCAGGTTTCTGTCTGCAAAACTCCCAGCATTATAGACATCTGAGATGCAGAGAGAGTATCTGCGTCTGAGATAAAGTACAAGTCAAAAACCCAATGACAGTCGGGTCTCTGAACTCCCAAGCGCAGTTTTGCTAAGGGACTAAGTGTATTTTCTAGGCAGGGATGGCAAAGAGGCTGCCTTCAGCAGACAGCTCTGATTGATTGATTTGACTGACTAATTGATCATTCTAGTTTGAGGTGTGGGACAGTGACGGTTGCCTCAGTGTGGAAAAAGGACATGATCGATTAGTGATGTCTCTCATGGGAGACAGAGGGTCTGCAGGCAGACCAGGAATCATCATTCCTAATCTGGTCCTACCTTCTTTTATTTTCTCTCTCTCTGTCCCCACACCACAGGTTGACAAAATATACCTCATGGGCCGAATCAGGCCCATCGCCTATTTTTAGAAGTAAAGCTGTATCAGAATACAGCCCTGCGCATGTGTGTGCATATCGTCTGGGGCTACTTTTCTTCTACAACCACAGAGTTGAATAGTTGCAAAAGAGACCATGGGGTTCTCAAAGCCTAGAATATGTAAAAACTCTCCCTTTGCAGAAAAAGTTTGCCAACTCCTGTTCTAGAAGACCCTGAAAACTCAGATTGACTTGATTCCAGATAAAGAGAAAGGCATTCATGATTCATCACATATTTATTGCATGCCTAATACATACCAGATACTATACTGGGTATAGTTGTGTTCGCTTTCTCTCTAAGTCCACACACACACACACACACACACGCACATCTCCAATCTATGTTATTCTCAGGCTGTTTCCCTTCATAGCCACACGCCTGGCAGGCACTCTGGTCTATAGCCTGCCTTCCTTGCTTTTATTCAGCAGAAGAGGAGACTCTGATCTTCCCTTTCATCTAATTAAACCATTCAGGTCACAAGCCTAATCCCAGATGAATAGGTGGGCATTACAAAAGTTTTAAGATACACAGAAATCAAAAAAACGTAAAATCCACATGGGTAGAAACAAACAAAGCCCTCCCAGCAATACTGATAAACCAAGCAAGTTGAAACTTGAGCAGGTGAATCAGAAAGGACGCTCTTGACTGGAAGTGAAATGATGGACCATAAAATAGTCTGTCTCAAAATTTTCACAGTGACCTACAAATCACTTGTCAAGGGGATACCACGCCCAAGCTGGCTCAGGTAGGCCACCCCCAAGTCTTGCGGGAGAGAGAGAAATGATTGTGCAAAGTCAAGTTTTAGTCAAGATGATGAGTGGACACACAAGTGCCCATCACAGCGGCTATCCCAGTAGTGCCAGAGAGGATTGGTCTTGGATGGGGGGAGAACAGACGAGAAAGAACAGATTGGAGCCAGTATTAGAGGTAGAAAGACTTGTGGGATTAAATGCAAAGAGAACAGAATTGACCCCAGTCAACAAGGCAATGATTTTTCACCAAAAAGGTGTCAGAGTAGAGGGGTTGGGGAACTCTAAACCAGTAATTCTTAATCCTGCCTGCCCACAGAATCACTGGGAAGCTTTGAAAAAATATTGACGTCTGGGCCCATCTCCAGACCAATTAAACCAAAACCTCTAGAAAAAAGCCTGGGCACTGGTATCCTGAGTTTTTCACTGAGTTTCCTAAGGGATTCCGGCGCAGTCTGTTCTGAGAACCACAGCCCTGAAACATTCAAGTAGGCGTGACAGCAAGTGACCATCTCACCAACCTCATCTTATGAATTAAAAATCCTGGGTCCAGCCGATGTCACATGCTTCACCACACTACTTTCATTTCAGCGAGTTTTGTTTGGGTGTCCACAGCTTGTCAAGAACTGGGCTGTGTTACTGGAATCCAAAGTTAGGAGAGGGCCTAACCACCTAACCACGTCTGACCCTTAGAAGTCCAGCATCGGGAGGAGAGAGGAAGACCACAACCCTGTCCCACGAGAGATGGTAAAGAGAGAAGAGATTCTGAAGTCAGACAAACCAGGGTTCACTTTCTGGATCCGCCACCATGAGCTCTTGGTGGAATCACTTAAACAGTTAGAGAGGTCTTCAACTCGTTGAGAAGCGGGAGTAACGATGTCTACCTCAGGATGGGGTGGAGGGGGTTAACAGAGAGTGAGCAGAAAGCCTGCAGAGGACATGAGAGGCACCTGGAAATTATTAGCACCTTTTAAGCAGTTTGGGGATGATTAAACCCTTAGTGCCGGGCCTGGGAGATAGCTGTGCAGCTGAGCTGGAGGCCTGTGCCAGATGAACTATGTGGGCTGGGGGCATATGAATTCACAGCATGATGAACTATTATGATTTCGGTTCAGGTTTTCTTCACAACGCAATGACATCTCTAACTGATCCCGGAAGAGAGCCCAGTCTAAATTTAGAGGGCTTCAAAGTTCTTTTGAAATGTGATTTGTCTTCAGGCTCTATGGCTTCCAAGAGGTTCGGTGGTAGCCAGGACGGTGGTGGTGCTCTTGCTCCCCACAAATCGGGCCGTGAGTCACTGTGTCCAGACAGCTTGGGAGCTGAGAGAGGCATCCGCAGAAGCCCCCCTTCCTGGAGCCCTCCAGCTTTCCACGGTGATCAGCTGTCATTAGCAGAGGATGTGAGTCACTGAGCTTGCACGTGTGTGTGTGTATGTGTGTCAGCACAAGAGACTCACTCATTCCTTCTCCACGAATCACTAAAACAACCACAAAGCCGTGAGTCGCCTGCCGTGATGATGCCAAGTGAGGCTGGGCCCTGGGATCCCCAGGCCTGATTCACAGCTGTCAACAAATAAGCACACATCTCACTTCCCTTGTGACTTTCCCCAGTGGACATCTTGCCCGAAATTTCTCAGTCAGGAAAAATAATCTTCACCCACAGGGAAAGGATTCGAGCTCCTGGGAGGGGAAAAAAAAAAATTAAGACTAAAAATATGGGAAAAGAAATGTTTTTCAAAAGGGATGTCTGGATTAAACATGACACTTGTCTGGAAGGGAATAGGACAAATGATATATGGGGAAATTGTCGCTGAATGTACCTTTATTTACAAAATATTTATTATAAAATTTTATAAAGAAGTGGCCAACATGAAGAGAATATGTTGCAAATATTTTGTAAAAAATTATAATGAGTATTTTGTAAATAAAGGTACATTTAGCTACAATTTCCCATTTTCCCTATGAATGGAGATTCTATGGGTGACCTTTGGAACACCCTGTATTGGGCACTTGCTGTGTGTGTGCAAAGTTCACATATATAAAGCATCATGATAAATTAACTCTCCAAGCACTAATTTCTTCATCATATATCTCTATGACATACCTCACATTTGTCTTGAATTATAAAAATACTCCATAATAATAAGGGACATTTATCAATTACCTACTCTGTGCCAGGCACAATCCTAAATACATCACAAACCGTCTCACCACACACTCCCAAGAGGGTGGTATGCTCCAGGGCACAAATGAGCAAACAGAGACCCCAAACCAAGCCTGCCTTCCCCCCCACCCCCCGCAGATTTCACATGGTAGCAGCAGAGCCAGGGCTATGAGCTATCTGACTCCAAATCTTCCCCTTGCACCCTGAATAAATGAAGAAACTAGAACCGGGTGGCACTTTAATTTTTCTGAGCCTCAAAGTGGCAAACCAAGGACTTGCATGGGGGTTTCCTGGCCCCCCAAGCACTGTAATTTCAAATTTTGCCTTACCATGGCCCAGAAAGCATGAAGTCGAGTCAAATGGCCAGAAAGTTGGTACCTCCCTGAGGTTTCATAGTGTTTAGGAGTCTTTTCTGTTGAGCAACCCCAGGAAACATGAAGACAGATGGGCCCACTCAGAGCTTGGGTGTAAGGGGAGATGCTCTGTGCTGGCAGCTTGCCATACATCATCTCACCTTGTCACCACCACGACGCTCTGAATTAAGTCTAACTCTATTTTATAAGACACTGAGACCCACAAAAGTGGAATGACTTGCCCACCGTCCCTTAGCTGAGATGTGACAGAGTTGGTGTTAGAACAATAATTTGTCTTTCCCACTGTACTAAAATTCCTTGAGGCCAGAAAGAACATCTTTGGTTTTCCTAGTTCTTGTCACGGCAGCTGGAACAAAGCAGAGCCTCAGTAATTAAAAATTTGTGCTTCTTTTTGATGTTGATAATATTCAAGAACATGCTAGTTGCTTTACAAGACATGATTTTCTTGCACTGTTCAAAACGAGCCAATGAAATGCGTTGTAAATACACTTATAAGCTGGAGAAATGTATTCTCGAAGACCAAGCAAGGTTAGATCAACACAGGATTCAGGCAGAATTACAATGCTATACATCACCCAAATCTGCACGTCCTCTGCCCTTTGGAAGAAGGATGCCATGGCTGCGAGGCTGATGGCTGGAACTGCCCAGCACCCACCCCTGGGCCCCCACAGGCTGCCTCCATTAGCACTGCTTTACCTTGCAAGCTAAAAACTGGCAGCTTCCAGGTAGGAACTGAGTTTGCCAACATTCTCTCGGCTATCCTGGTGTTCCTAGAGTCTGAAGTAAGAATTATTGGAGCTCATTCCTCCTTGTAAACTATTTTTATACCTGGAATGTGTTGGGAGCCAGCTGGCCACTGCCGCAGCTCAGATATCACCTGGCACTTTCTTCTGAGCTGGGTGAATAAATCACGTGAACAGCTAAGCCAGACTGTGTCTGTCTGGGTCTGTATCTGATAAGAAGCTCTTGGCAACAAGCGAGCTGTGTTCTACTTTCTGCAGAGCTGGCTATGTAAAAGGCGTTGGCCGAGGGGATAAGAATCACCAGATTTCAAAATGGGATGGTCCATCCAACACTCTCTCTTAACAGGTAGAGAGATTGAGACTGAGAGCCCCAGGCTGCTATACTGGGTTACAAGACATGGAAATGCATTCAACGTAGTAGGGAGGGGTGCACTGTGCATACAGAAGGGTTTTATGGAAGCCACTTGCAGGACAGACACCCAGAACACACAAGAACTGGGAAGTCCTCCCCCTGTGGAAGACACAGATGTATCACGTATGTTCCCCTTCCAGGAAAAGCTTGCCACCCAGGACCCAGCGGAGGGGAGAGCCACCAGCAGATGCCTTCCAGCTATCAGCTCTTTCAGGCCTGCCTTAGCTATGGAAACCACCTACCCAAAGTCATGCCCTTGATGGGGTAGCCCACATTCCACAACTAAGCAAGGTAGCCACTAATAGACAGATGACTTGTATGCTGCTAATGAGATGTGTGTTTCACAGCCAGAGGAGCTGACATCCCTCTGAACATCACAGGACTCTTCGGCTTCTCTCCTGTAGCCAAACGACTCCACCTCCATATCCCATAAGAAAGAAATTAATTGGACCAGAGATGGACGCTAGACTCAGATTGGGCCAAATATCTTTGGCTAAGCAGTCACGTGTCTAGGAAAGCAGGCATTCAAATGCAATGAGCTTTTGGAATTGAACAATTATCACAAACATTGTGCAAGTCATAATGTCACATGTTTCCTGAATGAAGAAGGACATGGTCCAGCCAGAGTTAAGTTTGTGTGTAGATGACTTAGATGATGAACACACAAAAAATGCATTCTTAAGACAGCACGGTACACAGATAGAGATCACCAGTGGACCCTAATTTATTGGAGAGTCACAGTGTGTCCAGGGAGGAAAGCATAGTCCTATTTACTCTATCCAGATTCAGCAAGTACTTACTGAACATGTACTATGAATCTCAAGAGCTATGCCAGAGATTATTTCAATACTCAGGATCCTACATGATGAATATTCGAATTTCCCGTAAGGTCTTCAACATAAGTCCAGAGAAGTGACATAATTGCCTAAACTTGAGCTCAGACCTAGAGCTGCCATCTACCATGCTTGTGATCTCTCCCCACCCCACACGGTCCCATACAGCATCTTCCAGCGTGGCTCAAAGGAAGGAGTTCCATCTGGCTAAGGTAGAGAGGTGGGTGCAAGGGCTCTGGGCTAGGTTCAAATCCTAACTCCTTTTAGTAGAAACAGCAGACCAGGAGGCAAAAGGGGACAAGTTTGGCCTCTCCAGGCCTCGGTCTCCTTGTCTGTAGAGTTGTATAGTAATAGTACTGACCTCAGTGGGTTCTTGGGAGGATGAGAATAGACAACACGGGTGATGAGCTTAGAACACGTACTCAATAAATGCTCAAAAAATGTTAATGCTTCATGATCCAGTTTGCAGGCCCAACTGAAGCTTTCCAGAGAAAATGGGCCCTAAAGATGTGTAAGCTTTTAGCACCTAAAATAGAAAGAGAGTATTTCCTGACGGAGGAAGAAGGAGGAGAAACGCTAGTGAAATGGTGAGATATTTTTAGGAACAATAAGCAACTTCACTTGACTGGAGGTTTCCGTAACTGTGCCTACCTGTTTATTTTCTGCCTCTCTCACTAGAACATAAGCTCTATGAGATAAAGAACTTCGCTCCACCCAGAGCAGTACCTGGCACATGGCAGGTGTGTAATAAAATTTTACTGACTATGTTAATGAGGCCGGTGTGGTCTTGGGCAAGCTACCTCTCCTCTCTGAGACTTAGCACCCTGCCTTCCAAGAAACGATTAATGACATCCTCTTCACGGTTGCTGAAAGGCTTAAATGAGATAATCATGTGAATCCCGGCCCAGCACTAGTGTTAAATACCTGCTAATTCTTTTTCCTTGGAGTTGTGTATTCAGTAGAAGGGCAAGGTAGCATGGGATAGACAATAAAAAATGTAAAGAAGTGAATGACTAGAGGAATTGGGGGTGGCTGGAAACAGTAGGGATATTTTCTTAGAGGAAGCACAACTAGAAGTTGAGTGTTTGTGTCAGTTCCTCAGGCTGGGCTCCAAGTTCAAGTTCATGATGAGGCAGGGACAATGATTATTGTGCATGCCACCCACCTGGCTCTCCATCAGGGAAGATACCGGTGTCAATGGGATGTGCCTCCCCTCAGAGCTCTGCAGGTTGTATGCCAGAAATTGGCACAAATCTCTCAGTTAAGACTCTAGTTTGCTATGCGGCCAGAGGCAAGTCACTAAATAGCTCTACGCCTGCAAGAGAGAGGGTTTGGCAGATGAACCGGAGGTCACTCCCAGCCCTGGCACTCTCGAGTCCGTGGACACACACCAATTAGCCACCTCCTGAAGACATTAGCAAATGCAGCTGTGCAATGGTTTGTGAACAGTGTTCTTCTGTATTAAATTTTCAGAGCAAACCTGGAAGAAAGACCTGAATTGGTTTGGTTGGAACACTTGGTTTAGGAGTCAAGAAACACAGAGTTTAAAACAGAGATGGATGAGCTCTTGGCTTTTCTGGGTCTTGACCTTAACCATCTGCAAAAGGAAGGGGTGGGGTTGAGTGAAAGAATGGAGGATGCTTGGGAGGTTTCAGTTCACCAACTTATGCTTCTCCTGGGCAGAGATCCTTCTGGAATCAATGCCAGGAGTGCTGATGAGTCCCTCAGAGGCCTGCGCATTTGGACAACCTGCAGGGCTGTGGAATCCAGGTCTGTTTGTGGTCACACCAGGATGGCCTTACCACTGACCTCATTCTCTGGCAGACCCTCTGTTATGACAAAGGCTTCAGTGTACCCAAAAGATGTGCTCTGGGTCAAGGGCGTAGCTGCAGCACAGCCAGATAGCTTCACAGCAGAATTGCCTAAGCCTCAGGAATTATTTCCCCAGGAGCTTTGCTGGTGTCAATAACATGTGTGGATGGATAGTAATGAGTCAAAAAATCTGCCAAGGGTGGTGAAGGGGGTACGAAGATCCCTGATCTTGAAGTCAGGGACCTTGGACCACACATGAGGCTCTGTCTCTGCCTGCCATTAGCTTCCCCTTTCTGGGCACTCTGTCACACGTCTCAGAGAAGTGGGAGGGGATACAGCACACTTCCCAGTGGGTTTGAGTAGATCAAGAGAGATCACAGATGCAGCCCCTGGAATACTATTAAGCCACACATTCAGACGATGCTGTTTCTGATGGCTCGTGTCTACAGAGAGCTTGACAATTTACAAAGCATGTCACTGTCAACACACATTCACGTCAGTTATCTCCTGCTCCCCTGGCAGTTCTTCGGGGAGATACAGGGTAAGCCTCCTTATCCCCTTGCCCCTTATCTGTCCCCCTCTTAAGGCACTTAGAGCATGAAACCTTCAACTTTGTGTTTTAGTTTATTTATGCACATGTCTAATCTCCCACCGTGAACAGAAGCCGGAGCAGGCCCTGCGTCTGGTCTCTGCTCCACCCATCCCCCTGCACGCTCTTCCTAGCCCATGGTTGGACCTTCATAGGCAACAAATGTAAGAAAAAAGAGAAGAAGGGTGAGAGAGAAAAAGAGATGGGGAAGTATATATATTTAAGTCCATAGTTAATTTTCATGGTATAAATTAAGCCACCCATGGGATGGTGCCTGTTGCTCAAAAGGGTAGGGCACTGGCCCCATATGCCAGAGGTGGCAGGTTCAAACCCAACCCTGCCCCCTCAAAAAAAATTAAATTAAGCCACCCACTATGGCAACCACGAGCCATGTGAGAGTATTTAAAGTTCATTTAAAAAACTATGCAGAATTAAAAATCAGCCCCTCCCTCCACTAGCCACATTTCAGGCGCTCGGCAGCAATGGGTGATCAGCGGCTGCTACGCTGTATGGTGCCAATGTCGAGCATCTCCACACCACACAACACCCGATTGGACTCTGGAGCGGGGAGCCTGGGCTCTGGAGTCAGACAGAACCAGGTTCCAACCCTGCCTCTGGGACCCAGGCACCTCTCTAAGCCTCAGTATCTATATTTACACGGTTAAGATGCTCAAGCAGATACTTGTATCCATGTGTCTCTCAAAGGACTGAGAGAATTAAGCAAATTCTTTTTTTGTCACATAATTGTTACCGCCCCTCTGCACTGATGCCTACAGGTGCCACAGGCAGCCCCTGGGTCACAAATAGGTTCTGTAGGTCTGGCCTTAAGACCCATAAGCTGGAATGGGTCCATTTACCTGTAACAGCCTCTGTCCATACGTGCAAGGTGTATGTAAGTCAGACGTGTGTAACTCAGGGACTGACTGTATTAAACATAATGGCAGACCCAGAAGATGGTGCTACACCATGAAATGGGCCAGGGCAGAGTGCAAGGAGCTCAGGCAGACAGGCTGAATTTTTTTTTTATTAAGTCATAGCTGTGTACATTAATGCATTTATGGGGTGCAATGTGCTGGTTTTACATACAATTTGAAATACAGCAAACTGGTTAACATAGCCTTCACCGCACTTTTTAATTATTGTGTTAAGACATTAGTACTCTTACTTCACTTCCCTGCTGCACAGTCAAACCAATTCTCCTGGTTGAATTATCTCATCATCTCCCTTGCCAAGTGGAGAAAAAAATCATTGTTTTGTTTAGTTTTCATCATATCCCTGTAAGTTAAGTATATAAAGAAGCTTACAAGCTGGGTGCGGAGGCTCACAGCTATAATCCTAGCACCCTGGGAGGCCGAGGTGGGTGCTTGCTTGAGCTCGGGAGTTTGAGACCAGCCTGAGCAAGAGCAAGAACCTGAGTCTACTGAAAAGAGAAATTGAGCCAGGATTGTAGCAGGCACCTGCAGCCTTAGCTACTTGGGAGGCTGAGGCAGGAGGATCTCTTGAGCCCAAGAGTTTGAGGTTGTTGTGAGCTATGATAATGCCATGGCACTCTCCCCTCGGTGACAGAGTGAGACTCTCAAAAAAAAGCCAAAACAACAGCAAAAAACCCTTACTCAGTGCCTTGCATAGAACACGTGTGCAAAAACTGGTAAATTACTACCTTATATTAATATAAACTGGCACATGCTTGCAGCTATTAGTGCCCAATTGTTTTATGTATGTTCACTGTTTTTAATCATCACTTTACTCTTATCAGCTAATTACTTAAAGGTCTGGACCTTTACCACATTTAGGGGTCAAGAGAGTCTGAGAGTTAAAATAACGTGCTCTCCGCAAAGCAGCCACAAAGATATCTTTTGTTATAAAGATCAGATGGTGATGTCTCCATCCTGGTCCAAAAAAGTGTCTTCCTCTCACAATAGAATAAACTGGAATTGCCTCTCCGTGTCGTAGTGCCTGCAGCTTCTGGGCGACTTGCTTTCTTTCCCTTCCTTAGGCATTCACTCATCCCACTGTTGTTAACGTGCTGATCAGGAACTTGGGTAGCATCCCTGAGAGCCCCGAGTCCTGTCTTGTTCATCGCCCCCAGTCTGCACCTTCGACACTGCTTAGCGCATGGTAGGTCCTCGATACATTTTGCAGAATTCTGACATTTGAACAAAAATTCTAGGAATAATTTACTGGCTTTTCCTTTTCTAAATGCACAGACACAGGCAGGAGCTAAATGGCCTTGCTTCCAAATGGATTCATCCACCTGCTCTCTCCCCATTGACTGAGCATGTCCAGCTCCTGCCAGAAAAAGGAGATGAAGGTGAGCCTTCCCCTGGGAAGCCCGGTGTGGTTGGCGAGGGCTCCACCCAAAGGAGCGGGAAAAAGACACCCGCAGTGTGCTTTGCAGACTTAGGGAACAAAATGTAGAAACCCAGAGGAGGGGTCCCTTCTTCGAGTGGAGGGAGTCAGTGACATTCTCAGTGCAGATGACATGGGAACTGGGACCTCAAACAAGGGTGTGCACTGCGGCTCCCTCTGAAAACCTGCCCTGTGGGGCCAGCGTGTGGGACTGGAAACCTGTCTCCACCTCTCCACAGCTGAGGGGCCATGGCCTGTCCTCTCACTGATCTATGCTCCATCTGGAAAGTGGTGGCAATCATATTATATGATACACCTCAGAAGGTTGTTGTGAGAATTAAATCAAATTATTCTCTAAAACCCACACAGCTTGGCTCTGGATAATATCACTTACATAGCCATCACCTTGGGAACTTGAAGGTGGACCAGAGGGGTGTGAATTGAACCTGGTGCCCCCGCATCACTGGAGCTCAGAGGTGTGCTCAGGGGTGTGCCAGGGTGAGGCTGGTGCCCCTCATCGCTGAACCTCAGAGGTGTGCTTGGAGGTGTGCCAGAGTGAGGCTGATGTCCCCCCATCACTGGAGCTCAGAGGAGGTGTGCCAGAGTGAGGCTGATGTCCCCCCATCACCAGAGCTCAGAGGAGGTGTGCCAGAGTGAGACTGATGTCCCCCTATCACTGGAGCTCTGAGGAGATGTGCCAGAGTGAGGCTGGTTCCCCCTATCACTGGAGCTCGGGCCTGTGAGAGGAGAGGCACAGAGAGAAATAGAGGTGGAGACCAGCGGTGGAAGGTTTTGTATGCAGGCAGGGTTTAGTCTTGATCTGAAGGGCAGTGAAGAACCAGAAAAGGACCCTAAGTTGGAAAGTCACGTGCTCACACACGCAGTGCAGGAATCTGGCTACAGCGTGAGCATAGAAGGGAGTGGACCAGACCAGACACAGGCAGCAGGAGGAGGGCACACAGATCCAGCCCAGAAACGAAGAGGGTAGGTAGTTGGGGGAAGAGAAGGGAGCCCCAGGGAAATAAAATTAATAAATATAGCCACTTAGTCATGCTGGGTCTTGCTGGACACAGGAGACACCCTCAGAAGGGTTTAAGTGAAGGACCCAACAGGAACATGAGGCATCCAGGTCCAGCAAGAGAAGGGAGATATCACCATCCCTGACCAGGGAGACCAGGGAAGGGTCAGTCTTACAAGAGGTCAGAGAACTCAGAAGGCAAGGAGGATGGCTGACTCAGCAGGAGATGGGCCAGAATGGGGGGCACAGGAGTAACACACCAGCCTCTCCCCACCCCTCATCTCCTGCCTGTGCTTCTTATTATCCAAACCTGCTGGAAGCTGGAGGGTGGTGTGGTCTGTAAATGTCAGCCTTCCTCCGAGACCAGTCAGAGCACAGGCGGGTAGACGGGCCCTGGGGTGGAGGGTGCAGCAGCACATTCCACAGTCACCAGTGAGATGGGTGTGGAGAGGGGCTCAGAGGGTAGAGAGGAGGACTTGTCCCTAACCCCCCAGGTTCCTTGCTGAGGAAATTAGTCTAGTAAATATGAACTGTAGGACCAAAATGCCTGTCTAAGTAAATTTCACCCACGTTCCCATTACCCCTCAGGGTTGCCCCAAACGTCTGGACCTTCGTCCCCCTCCTTTCTATCTGCAAATGTGATCTCCTGCTGGCAGTCAGGAAAGGTAGGCAGAAGAGGATTTGCATAGATTCGTATAATTTAACTGGTACCACGGCTGAATTGGTCTAAGCTAGTCTGGGACATAGATTTTCGAAGTCCTAAATGGAGACAAATATAAGAATGACCTACACACTAAAAGGGGGGAGGGGGTGTTCCCCACTCCTCTGCAAAACTGCTTCATTTTCCACAGTACCACTGGGAGGCTAAAACCTAAATGTAAATTGTCCCAGTCATCAAGGTTCTGCCCTCGCTGCCTGACACACACAACTTCCTGGGTCTCTGACAGGTTCTGGGACAGGGTGCACTGCAGGCCGGAGCACAAGGCCGTGGTGACAGAGCCCTCTGAGTGGTGCTGAAGCAGACACAGCCTGGAGATGGGGAAAATGTCTCGGGACCAGGAACCCTGGGAGTCACGGGAACCGTTAACAGCAACAGCTAGGCCTTCCTTCTGAGGAGTGCTCCCAGGCAGCCTTTGCAGGCCCAGACAGCAGAAGGGTTGCATCAGTAATCAACACATTTTCCACACTGGGGCCCAAAGTAGGGCCAGCTAAGAGACCCTGGGAGCCAGGAAGGAGATGGACTGGCTGCTCTGGGCAGGCCTCAGCTTAGAACATCACTCTCTGTGTCTCTGCGTGGGTGCGTAGTGCTGGGCCCTGGCTCAAAGCCCTTGTTGATTGGATGCCTGCCCCAATCCAGGTCGCTACCCCAGCACATCACACTGACCTTAGCCCAACTAAGCTGCTGGCATTCTGCCCACACTCACTGTAAGCTCCTTGGGCATCCGGGCATCTTCATAGACCATTCTTTCCACCTGACCGCCCTCTCCTTCGTCTCCACCTAGAACTCTCCTACTCTTGCTCTAAGACCTTCCCCTAAGTAGACCTCGATTTCTCCAGGAAGACTGCAGAGAAGCCTTGGGTGCTCTGACTTCCATGCCTCTCTTGTACCTTGGACTGTTCCCTCCAGCAGCGAACAGGCAGATGCCTAACCAGGGCACCACTGCTGTTTCCCCTCAAGACCCTGAGCTGCCACAAAGCAGGGTGGTGTCATAGTGACCCACAGTATCCATACCTTAGGCCCAGGTCCATCCCAGAAAAATAGCATGTGGTGCCCACAGCTCTATAGCTGACACTTCTCCAGCTGGTAAGTTCTTTTCACTATAAATTTCTTCCTATTTTTTCCTGAAATCTGGAGTATCTGATGAGTTCCAGTTGTTCTCTCTAAACTCATAGGTGACAGCTCCTTCTGGTGCCATACGCCAGCCCTCCAGATCTCCTAGTACAGGGACCATGTGCCCATCAAGCCTTCCCTAATCCTAATCCTCTACTCTCTAATCTCTACTTCTTCGTTTTGCCTGAATTAGCTTTTCTTTCTTTTTTTTTTTTTATAAAACATTGGTTTTGAATTTGGATATGAACACTGCTACTCCCTAGCCCTATTTCACTCATCTACCAAGTGGGAGTAATAGTATCTACTTTGCAGGATTGTTGACAGAATTAAATAAAATATTGGGTGGAAAATGGCTAGCAGAGGTCCTAACAGATAGCTTGCCTTGAAATATTTCTTGAGTGACTGAATTGAGGAATGAGTAAACTGGGCCTTTGTGTCACATAGGGAGTCATATTTTAGGCACCTAACTCTCTCTTAATAGTCAAGAGTTGACAAACAACAAAAGATACAACTCAATTCTAGCCCAACAATATGGGGAGGGGGTGAGGAAGGGGAGGGGAGAAGGGTGGATGGGTGGTGGGAGGGTGACCGGAAAGATCACCTATATATCTGTCTAACAAGGGTACAAGTGATCTAGAACTAGAATATAAATGTTTTAATACAATGACTAAGCAAATAACATGAAATTTATGTTAACCAGCTTAATGAAAGTA